>PVLC010023087.1:0-27719 GCA_004027655.1 Graphiurus murinus | reverse complement strand
TATTTGTTGGTTCTGTGGCAAGGAGATCTTCACTGGTTTCCTAAACTCAGAGTCTATTCAAATATTGCCATTGCAGAGCTTACTCCTGACCATGATATGCAAAACAGGCTTCATCTACCTTCTATCACATTCTAATAGTCTTTGTGGTTAAATTGCATCCTGAAATCAATCAATCAATCAATCAATCAATCTCTCTCTCTCTCTCTCTCTCTCTCTCTCTCTCTCTCTCTCTCACACACACACACACACACACACACACACACACACACACAAACAGTTTCAATATCCTTCTGTCTTCTATAGAGTAAAGGCAGTATACTTCTGTTCATATACTTACCTTGAGCATTTTTATGAATGTCAACCAGTATTTTTCCTGGAGTTGGCTTGTGTATTCAGAATGACATTAAAGAGGAAGAAACAATTTTTTAATATTCTCTCCCATCAGAAATTTGCATTTGATCATCCATCATAAGTTTCCAGCCCCATTCTGGCTATCGCCTCTCTATTATTTATAATTAAATGATCATAGTGGACAATTGATTCTGAGCCTCAAACTTGTCAATTGAAGTGGAATTCACTCTCTTGTCTGAATATTGCCAACATTTCAAAGTTATATACTCATTTCTACCGAAGATCCTAAGAGCATACCTACTCCTTTACATAATCAGACACACATACCCTTTACTGAACATCTGTTCTGTTTTAAGGTGAATCAACTTGTCTGTTTAAGGTTCCCTGCTGCTGGAGGCTCCCCTATGCCCAATACAAATGCTTCAATTAAAGGCTAAAGCATATGCATATCCTTCTTCATCACCATTACCAAGAAAAGACATGCCTTAATTGTTTCTTAACATTTGTCTCAGGCTTCATTGTCAGCAACCGTATCATCTTCATAGCTCACTACCTGCATTTTCTTGTGGCTCAGCCTTTGTTCCTTTAATTTAAATTTAACTCAAAATGTAAATAAGATTATTCAAACCCAATAGACCCTGACACTTGTTCCATCAGTTTTACAGGTAATTTGCTTCCTAATTACCATTTAAAATAATATATACATTGCTATTATTACACTATATTCATTGCTGTTCTATGCAATTGAATAAGGTCAGATACACAAAGAAAAGCAAAATTGTTTCTGTAAATCATTGCCATGAATTGAGTATGTATTCAGAGAAACATCTAATTGATGATCACATGCAGGCAAGATAGAACAAGTTTCAAAGTGACTTCAAAGGAGATTTAGCATACTGCTAAAAAGAAATTCTCTGCAAAGAATAATAAAGACCTCAGTATTTGTTGACAGAACTATGACTCTGTCACAAAATAAATTATCTAACTTTGATGTCAAGATTTCATTTATTTACTATGATATTAACTGCAAGCCCACAATCATTTGGTTTCACAGAAAGCAGAGAACATGTTTCTGATCAAGCAAATTCATATGAGAATATTGCCAACTCCTCTTAGTCATTTAGATTTTTTTTTCAATTTCTTTCAGAAACCTATCTTAACACTTTCAGAGACTAGTGATGGAAATGGGAATTAGTTTGATAGTTTGGAAAGAAAATTTAGAAACAAGAATGGTGCCATTTAGCATCCTTGTTAAAAACTGAAGCTGTTCACCTGAAGCAAAGATTTATTAGTGGGATACCTCTGAGCTCTTAGAACAAGCAGGACATATAATGAACTGTGTTTAGCCAGAGACATGAAAACACTGAGTGGAGTTACAGGAAGCAGGGACTAAAGGACATCTCTTAGGGAGACTGTAATGAAATAAACCAGGTCGAAGCATTTTCAGCGTTTTATAACTAACCTGTTCATTTCCACATTTCAAAGAGATATCATTCAATTGGCCAATCATGGATAACTTGTCCATTATTTTTCCAAAGCCAAGCAGAGCACAGTGATATTTTCATCAGAATGTATTCTAAAGAGGGAAAGGCCATTTCCTATCAAACTAGTCAATCAGTAATCAAACAAATGACAAACAAATCTATTACTGTTATCCAAAAGATTAAACCTAAACATTCCTTTTGATCAAGATATCTATCTCTGGGCAAAAATTTGGGGAAATGATCAAAAAAATTTTCCAGATTTGTGTCTAATAGCTAATGCTATTAAAAACTGCATACTAAGCATGAAGTTAGAAAAAATAGACTAAGTGTACAAAAGTATAATACTATTTTTTTTGGCCAACACAAATATTTATTTAGTGCCTATAATGCATTTGGTTCTTGAAACACAAATGGGACAAGAAGGAAAGTAAAATTTATGGAGGACTATTTATTTTCCATATATTTTAATGGCTATTTATTTTATCTCTCTCTTATAGCTCTCCTACGAAGATAGAAAGTTTCTGTGGTCTCAATGTTTGTACTTCCCTCAAATTTGTATGTTGAAACCTAATCCTCAGTGTTTACCAACTCCCTTTACATGGTAATTAATTCATGAAAGCAGATCCCTCATGGAATGAGATTAATGCCCTTATTTTTTAAAACTTTTATTGCTGCATCATAGTCTCAAATCATAATGCAGTTCATAATGATGGTAGCATACATGCATACAGCACTTGGTGGACTTTCCTCTGACTTCCTCCCCATTCTTCCCTTTTCATAAGGAATATTAAGATTGACATTGTCATTCTCACATATATACACAATATAAATGGAATTGGTTCCTTCACTGCAATTCTCATTTAAATGAAAACATATTTATAAGAAGATTCTACATGACGCTATACTTTTATCAACTGGTTATGTATTTAAATTTTAGAACTGGAATAACCATTTGGGGTTGAAGCCAACAAATAGCATCAGAATGAACGTAATTATAACTTGAATAAAACTCATTTTGACTTTGATTTGAATCTCAAGTTTGTGAAGTAGATATAGCACCTACTCTATGGATGAGGAAAAAAGCTAAAACAAAAATGTTAATCTTGGTTATTTTCAGAAAGTGGTTTGCAGTGTGTTTTCTAAATTGCATGTATTATAAGAATTTTCCTCATAATGGGAAAGAAAACAATTAAGGACTGACAATTTCTGATCTAATCACAGACTTTTGTCAATATATGTCAGAGGTTTTCTCTTAAGCTTTTTACAGGAGAAATATAATATATATCTGAATTATTAGAAAATCTGATCATATTCTTTACCTTTATTTCTACATCTCTTATTTATAGTCTACAAAATACAAAACAAGCAATAAATTCAGCAACTGAAAATGGGATCTGAAGCCTATTATTTGAATCACTTCTTCCTACTTATTATTGATGCCAAGTTATCCAAATTATTTAATGTTCTGACTTCAGTTTCCACATCTATAAAATAAGGATAATAAATTTGATTTTATTAATAGATATCCTGGGAAGCCAGAAGTCTAACATCATTATAAAAGTGAAAGTCAATGTGGAAATAATATTAATTTCATTATTACTAGTAAGAGGAATTAATTATATTAAGTAATAATATTATGTTCACACATGAAGGTATCACTGACAACCTTACAAAGTTACTTCATAGCAAATGGATTTTCAAAAGTCTGGAAAAATATAGAATATTTTAATTTTATACAGATATAGTAGTCTCTATCTGTAGGGGATACATTACAAGACCTCTGCCCCCCAGTGGACATCTGAAATCACATAGAATACTGAATGCTATTTATTATGATTATTTTCTTTACATATATTTCTTTAACTGTGATAAAGTTTAACTTAGAAATTAGATAAAAGCTTAACAAATTAGTAAGTGATTGACAATAATTATTAAGAAATTAGTAAGAGATTAATATTCACCAACATTATAATAAAAACTATTTGAACATGGTTTCTCTCTAAATGTCTTATGGTACTACATTCACCCTTCTCATGGTGATGTGAAATGACACAATTTCTATGTAATCAGATAAAGGGAGGTGATTGATGTAGATATCGTGATGGAGTGTTAGGATGGCACCTCAGAAGGAGGATCGTCTGTTTTAGATGATTCCAAATCAACAAGCTATGAAGATGTCTAGAGTAGTGTTTACAGCTTAGACATTTTTGGACAGAGGGATGATTCAGGTGCAAATCAAAACAAATTAGGACAGTAGGAGATCTCATCATATAAAAAAGCACATAATTTAAAAGTTATGGTCTGTTTATTTTTGGAATTTTCTTTCTAATCTTTTTGGACCTTAATTGACAACAGGTAATGGAAGCCACAGAAAGTAAAACTTTATACAAGGAAGTCTACTATGTGAAAATCATGAAAGTGAAATGTGAGTAGCCAAAATGTCAGAAATAATGCTGTGAAATGATGAACAAAAGTTTGAGAGAGCTCTGGCTTGCTTAGAATCCATTACACAGCAAAAGATGCTATATTTAAGAGAAAAGTCATACCTCTGTTCAAATGTTGGTGAATACTGTGGTTTCCTCTCCTGAGAAGGCAGAAGTCTAGCTAATGGGGAGTGATTATGCTCTGATTCATGGGTGACCCTATTCGTAGGGAGGCTATATCCAAAACTGCCAGATGTTGAGGACCATGTCTTCCTTTCAGTTGGGCTGAATAGCATTCATCCATTTTTAAGAAAGACTTTAGACCTTTAGAACACTAAGAATTATAGGGCTGGGTCATATGTTTGTTTCATTCCTAATCTTTTGAAGCTACAGAAAAAATGAACAAAAAAAGAATAGCTTCATGATAATAAGGAGAAAGGTCAGTAGAATAGTGAAAGGGGATCAGGCAAGGGAGGAAAAGGACACTTGAGGAAAGAAGCAGACCAAATAATAGTATGCCCATATATGAAGGTATCACTAACAACCTTACTAGCATGTACAGGGAGGGAGGAGGAGGGTAACAGAATGAGATTAGGAAGAAAATACATTAAGAGATATGCACATATATGAATGTATCACTTTGAATCTTATTACAACCTAGAATCATATTCACCAATAAAATTCTAATAAAATGTTTCTAAGAAGAATGGGGTTAAGATCTCCAGTATCTCTTCTTCCCAATACCCCTTATTTTGTCTACTTCCTTATTCCTTCCGTCTACTACTTCCTGTGTTTGACAGTTAGAAATGGAAGCTGACTTCTTGAAAGGAAATTAGAAATTAGTGGGAGCAAATCATATAGTTTCCTCTTTTCACCTATGTTTGTAAGGATCCTCCCCGAGTATGCTGGAGATGAAAAATAAAATTGACTTGGCTACATGTATGATAATTTAATATGAAGCCTATCTTACTCCCTTATTGGTGATAGCAATAGGGAACCAGAAAATAGGATGACATATTTTAATTATATAATTATTTACTTGTTTCTGAGATAACACTTCACTGTGCTGCACAGATTAGTCCTGACCTCCTGGGCTCAACTGGTCTTTCTGCCTCAGTTTCAGGAGAGAGGCATGAGACTACCTAGAACTTACATAATCACTTCTGGCTGGGTGAACTATTTTAAAACTAATGGTAGTACAAGCTAGGATCAGAATACTGAGATGGATTATTTTCCTCACGTGCATTGCTTTTGCAATTCAGGCGTAAAGTGATGTCTGACCTCCCTCCTAAAGTTTTACCAACCCTTTCCTCTAGCCCTTACTAACATAACTTTTATGACTTCCCAACTCTGGAATGGCGAATCATTCTTAGGCCAAATCTAATCAGTTATTTGGCTGGTGGGAAAGAATTTGGAGAAGGTCTCAAGACTCAGCTGGGAAGAGAACCTTGCCAATTAGCAGTGTGTGCTCTGGAACCCCATGGGGAAGGGTTGGCCTTGGACTAGATTACAACTGAGGAAACAATACAGAACGCATGGCAAATATATAGTAAATATTTTTTAAAAAACAACCAGGACCTGACAAAACTCCAAAGTTCCACACATTAACATCTAATCAGGTGTGAATTACTGGTAGCTAAATATGACAATCTTGAATTATTTTGCCTTAGGAATAAAAGTATTAACAATCCAATGCATACTTACTATAACCTTGAACCTAAGCCAACAGAACCATGGTGATGACGTATTTGATAAGTTTTGTTCAAATTTCATTATCCAACGGAGTATACACAAATTACTTTTGAATTATAACAAGAGGTTCTTAGCATGGAAAATTTTTGGATGATTTTTTTCTCTCTGTCATAAACTTATTCTGTAACAAATACTTTGTTTAATTATCTTTCAGAGTGACCTTGTAAAGTAGCATCTCCATCTATAAATTATAAAATAGATTCAACAGTTTTTGCACCCAAAGAAATGAGAATTGAATTCAACTTAATCTCTGGTATAGTTTATGCCCTTAATATTTTCATTTTTCTATCTAAAAAGGTAAATCATCCATGTTCCCTACAAATTCTCTTAGTAAACAAAAGAGGGCATGCACAGCTAACAGCTGACCAGAGTAAGTGCTAAATGTTCATTCAAATATCTAATGCAATGGCACAGACCTGTAATCCCAGTACTAGAGAAGCTGAGACAGGAGAATAACAAGTTCAAGGCCAGCCTCAGCAATTTAGGGAAACTCTGTTTCAAAACAAAAAGTAAAATAGGGCTGATGGTGTAGTTCAGAGGTGGAAAGCTCCTAAGTTCAGTCTCCAGGAATACCCCCAACCCCCTTTACACACACACACACACACGTAGGAAGTATACTTTTCAGTTAGTTTCTGTAGGAGATAATCCCATTCATGAGATATCTATCCTCAGAACCTCAACTAATCCTAAAGAATCTATCTTCTTATATCATCAAACAGAGAATCTAACATATAAATTGGGAGGGGGCATGCATATTCAGGACATAACAACTCTACGCATCTTGCTCTCATCAAAGTGAAGGAAATATAAGCCTTGGGGCTTAAGTAATAAAAAATAAAGTCCTCTCTCATAAGTTCATGGAGCAAGTGTGGAGGGCAGTAAACAATGTATACTGAGCCTATGGTATGACATATATTATTTTTAGTATACGTCACTCTTAGAATCCCTCCTTCTCCCACTGGTGAGGATTCTGCAGCTGAGAGAACGACATCAAATCTAACACTCATTGCATCAAAGTGTCTGCCTTGATATCTGCCCCTGGAGGCAAATCTGCCCTTGCCCTCCTGATTCTTATGCACTTGTGCTGAAATATCATAGAACTGGGAGATAAAAACAGTAGCAAAAGGTGAGAAAAGGAGGAGAAGGACTCTATGAAGTCCTCAAAACCATCAAGCATGGCAGGTGGAGAGGAAGATGTTTACTTTTTTGGTTGGTTTGGTTTGGGATGTTGAATGGCAGCGGTAGTGAGTGAAAGGAACAGGAAACGTGGATTATGATACAGTTGGAGAGAAAAAGTAGGAGATTTGAGGTTGGAGTTATGAATTTGATCACTTTTTCTATATGTCAAGAGTAGAAAAAAGCATTGGAGTTGGTATTTATTTTGTGGCCCTCTGTTTTGTTTTTAAGTCCACAGCAGTGTTTCCAAAAGAATGACCTTGAGGCCATATATACCAGGATCACCTGGAGAGCTTTAAACCTGATTCTACAGTCCAATCTCTAGAATTATGAATCAGATTTGTAACTGGCTCCACAATATATTTTCAAATAAGTATTTCATGTGTTCCATAGACTATATTATTTAAAATATGGAGTGCAGATGTCAGTCTTCAAAGTGAGCAAGTTGTACCCTGAGGATACAGACATAGAGGTGATCCAAGGTTTACAGGGATGAATGGTTTTAAGAAAAACTTTTTCCAGCTACTCAGTTTCTGGATTCATACTATTCTAAAGATGATCATTCTAGGAAAGTCCAGTTCTCCATAAATACATCCCCTTTCAAAATTATGTTTTTCTCGCTATCTAAAGGAAGGATAGCATTGCCTGCCTGTAATAAATCTTTCCAAGTTATACTGGCATTTGGTATAAATCACCCAGACTCTGAACAAAGGGACAATGCCAGGGTTCAGAGTTGTTATAAATGAGACCCAAGAGAACAACCTAAAAGCCAGTGAGACACTGAGAGATGCTGAAGCCTTTCTCCTTCACTATATGATGGCAAGGCTTCTATTGTTAGTTATTCCTGCTTATCTCTCCATCTGGCTGCCTACCCACCAACTCTTCCATCTCTTTACCCATCAGTACTAGTTAGGATTCTTCAGAGAAATAGAACCAAAAGAATGTCTGTCTGCCTGCCTATCTATCTATTATCTATCATCTATTTGTCTATCATCTATGCATCCATCCATCCATCCGTCTGTCTACTATCTATCATCTCTATCATCTATCAATCATCATCATCATCTATTTATCTATATGTCATCTATCTAGATGTAGATATAGACACACAGACATAGATAAATGTAGATCGATTTGGGTGTGTATTGGCTCATTCAATTATAAAGGATGAGAAGTTCCACAGTCCATCTCCTTCTGAAAGCTGGAGACCCAAGAAACCCAAATGGTATAATTCAGCCCAGGAGAAGGAAGGTAGGAGAAGATAAGATGAGGAGTCCTAGCTTACGCATATAGAAAGACAAGTGGGTGAATTCTTTCTTCTTCTGTACTTTATTTAGTCCCTCATGGCTTGGATAAAGACCAACTACATTTGGGAGAACAATTTAGGTTCAGGAGTTCAAATGCTCACCTCATCTGGAAACATAAGCATACCCAGAAACAATGTTTAATCTGGGCACTGCTTGGCACACTCAAGGTGACACATAAAATAAACAATGATATGAACAATGTTCAGATCCAAATTTTTAATAAAAAATGCAATGAAAACTAACATACTATAAAAAACAGGAAACTTATTTTGAAACCATTAAATGTGTGGTAAAAATCTTAGATAGCAATTTAAAGTATGTCAGGAAATAAAAAATTCTTATATACACACATATTTATCAGTACAAATAAATTTCCTCCATCACAAAAAAGTCCAAGTAAAGCAGTTCAGATTAGCATAAACCTCTCTGCTCTATTTAATACTTGGAGACTTTGGTATTGAAATTTATTTTATTTTAGTCCTCATGTGTCCTATCCAGCTGAATTCTCCCTATATCTAGGTGAAAAATTGACAAATATTTAAAGACTCTGGCCTGATCCTGACTTCCCATATTCCATGGAAATCATTTAACTACTTAACTGTAAAGAGGGTTAGGAAATGCACATACATTGCTACATTTCCAGCCACCCATGCAAGTCAAGAGAAGAGAGGACAGATTTCAAGGACAACTTGTAGTTTTGCCATACAAAGTGCTTTTTATTAATAAATCTTTGTGGGATAATCATTCTCTAGCCAGTGTATACTTAACACATTGATTAGTGTTTTGTGTATTTTACAGCATGTTATGTCATTTTTCTTTTTCATATAAATTTTGTCTAGTTTTCATAGACTATTATAATTTTATGGATGAGCTTGGGTATTCCTTATATATATGTGAAAAGACAATTTTTTAAATGATGAACATAATCTGTTCTTAGGTTTGGTAAAACTTACTTATAAAACGTTGGGCAGAAGTTGATTTTTAAACTAATTCAAAGAAGCATTTTAAACAAAAAATTTCATTGCTTTAATGATAACTTAGTCTATTTGAGCTGTTTACTTCTGAAAAAAAAAGGTTTGGTAAATTATCAGATTTCCTAGGAAATTAGATATTTTGTTAAAATGTTCAAGTATATTGGGTTAACACTTATTATTGATTGTATTTGCTAGTGATTTTTAAGATATTTATTTTAACAAAAGTCCTGCAGCTATTCTTGTCTGCAAAGCAAATTGATCTTCCCCCTTGCCTGTACAACCCAGTGCTGGAAACGTTAAGGGCAATTCCGGATGCTCTACTGACCTTCTGATAAGTTTCCATAAGAAAACACAACACAGACCAATCAGTACTGAAGAAAAGCTGTGATTTCTCCTGAAAAACAACTTCTGGTTTGCTGCTGGATTTTGATATTGTGGACTTCTAACTGTGGAATGCCAAGTGATTATTTAATGTGAGCTCACTATCAGAATTGGTAATCCATAAGGTGATAATTCAGAGCAGTACTTGATCATCCAGTGGAAGTAGTGCATTCAAAATGAGGCTTAATTATGTCTTTATGCCTTTGGTAAGTTATGTGGGTCTGTGGATCCGATCTACTTTCCAACAGGGCTCTGGTTTAGTATCTGCGAATTAGAGGCACTCCGATATGGCCTGGATAAGAGCAGAGAAGGGAGTGCTACCTTCTTCCACTATAGGGAACACAGTACATAGGTTTCAAGCCATTTTCCAGCGAATTACTCCCTTTGGTGCTATAGACAATTGAGCTCATCTGTGAAGTTTTTTTTCTGTGGGTACCCTGTAGAAACAGTTTAATAAGAAATAACCATGAACATTCAACATGATCATGTACAGTTACATGTATCAGCAACAGGTCATTGATGGAGTCATACCATTATTTTTTGCTTTTTAATATCTTTATTTATTTTGAAGTAGATAATATTTTCATAAGTTACCAAAGTTATAGAAAGGTAAAGCAGTTTAAAAAAAGTATCCTTTTTACATTTTTCCCTAATGATTCAGCTCTCCTCACCAGGAGAAACCAAATTTGACAGTTCTTGTATATCCTTCCAGGTATATTCCATGAGTGTATAAACAGCCCTGTCTGTGTGTGCATGTGTGTGTGTGTGTATTTAAAAATTTTTATGTAGGTAATGTAAAAAGCAAAATAAGATTCAACAACTTGATTTTTCCCTTAATAATATTTCTAATATTATGTATATCACTTGATCAGTACATATAAAGAACTTTCTCATTTTGGGGTGCATTGCAATTATATATAATGTGTGTTAATACTTAATCAGTGGTGCTGCAGAATGAGAAAGTTTACTACGTTATTGTGCATGGCTATGACTTCTGTTGGGGTTGGAGTGGGGTCTGGGGAGGTCACATTCACATTTAAACACTCTTTTAGGGAGCTCCTGGCATACTCTGCAGAGAGTGTCACAGTTTATTGACTTGAGGCCTGGTGGTGATCTTAAGCAGAAGAAGAGCAATGTTCTGAGCAAAGATGGGTGTGGTGTCATGTACACCAGGGTTGTACCATGGGGGCATGAGGAGCATTTGCAGTGTCCTTTCTGGCAAAAATCCAAAAATGCTGGCAGCAAGTAGAGCTGGTCCCTGAGTTCCTTTTACCTGTGGCTTTCTGGTTTGACACAGGGAATTCATAGCTCTGCATCTCATACAAAAATATTTTGGAAATTATTTCATTAGACAATATCTACCGGTATCTGAAGTGGGGTGTGATGAAGATCTGAGTAGGGGTAGTCATGTTGGTCTTATTTGCATGTAGAGCAAAGAAAGCTGGTGCCAGAGGGGAAAAAGGGGAACAAATATAGAGAGGAAAGTAAAGAAGTGATGATGTTGATAATGATGATGGCAATAAGTGAAAAATATGAGAGAGAGAGAGAGAGAGAGAGAGAGAGAGAGAGAGAGAGAGAGAGAGAGAGAAAGGATAGAAGCCAATGACATCCCAATTCTGATCCCAATCATTATTAAGATATGATATCATATCTCTCCATGTGCTAAAACTTTGCTTTCAATAAATGTCCCCTTAGTTTTTTAGTAGTACTGGGGCTTCATCCCATAGACTCATGCATGCTAATTAAGCACTCTTACCACTGAAATACATTTTAGCCCCAATGTCCCTCCTTTACTTAGCCAAAGCAAATTGAATTGGTACCTCACACTTACCCCAAATGACTCTGTGCCTAAATACATTCAAATAGCTGAGATAGGAATGTTTTAAACTTATTGAGAAAGAATTTTAAAAAAAAGTCATCTTCAAGCCACTGCTGGAATCCTAATCAACAGCATCCGTTTCATTAGCCTTACTAATTAGGATGTTCAAACATCAGCTATTCTAACCTCTTCATTTCATAGTTAAGGAAGTTCTCTGTATGGTCAGATATTATGCAATTTGATAACAATCTCAAAAGGGAACATTTTGGATCTAAATGAAAGGAAAATATCTAAGCCTTCACAGAAAGTAGGAATCATGGCTCAGTGCATTGATTCATAACCAATGGCTGATGACTCTGATTTGGGGGGGATTTTTCCTTGAATAATTTTTCACTCCTCACATGCTGTCTCAGCAATTTAGATACCTAATTATTTGCTTGTATACATTCCCAAGACAGGAGCCTAAGTGAAAAAAACGCCCTGTGAATCTCAAATCAGGTTGCCATGGTAACAGGGTCTATTCTCTACCAACTCTGTACTCTTAGCTAACTTATTGAGTATCATAGTTTTCTGGCTGATGCCAAAACACTAATAATAGACTGCTATAACATTTTTATATATATTATTGTATAAGCCTTAACTTCTTTACAAAAATTGTTTATTAGGCTAAACCTTGTTCTGCATTACTATACCCTCAGATACTCTTATTTATTTGGAAAATGCTACAAAACTTTATTCTGATTTTGGTAGAGACTGAAACAAACCATTTTGTCTTCTATACCTCATTGTTTAATTATTGTGGATAAAAACATCAAAGGAGAATTTGAATAAATTTTGAGAATGAAGATTTATTTCCTACTAATACATTAAAAAATAATCTTAATGTTTACAGTTGTCTCTAAATTTCTAGTGGGCAAAGAATATGTTGATATTCCTTGAGTCATTCATAATAACTAGAATATAACCTCGATATATATTTATTGGAACTTCACATTCTTGCCATTGTTATATTCTAAGGCAACACTTAGGAATACTCATAACCCTCCAACCCCAAATAATCTCTTTTTACTTTTTACTTTAGTGACTTAAAATCCTCACTATGACCTACTCCTTGGAAAGACATCAAGTTTCAAGAAAGACAAATAAATAAACAGACTGAGTTGAAAATCTAATTCCAATCTCTCATCAGCATAATAACCAGACTCTACTATTTTTCTGGGTGTTATGGTCGTGATGTCATAGCCATTTCACCTATGTGGTTCTATGAGAACCTTCAAGGCTAGCACATTTTATAGATGAGGACAGTGCAGTTAAGAGAGATGGAACAATTTACCTGAAGACGCACAATTATAAAGTCTTCAAACCCAGGTATGCTGAATATTTTCCATTAGTGACAATATTTCTGTCAACCAGTAGGAAAACATCAGATTCATTTTCAATCCAGGAACCAGAACAAAGCTAATGTTAGAAAAGCTTCAGGGAACAAATAGAATAAGATGGTCTTGGATAGAAAGAGTGAGGACTTGAATCCTCAACTCCTCCCTCTCCTTCCATCCTGTTCTCTGCTCTAGGAGGTTGACCTGGGCAAATCACATTAGAGTCCCTTTCCTGAGTTTGGGTTTTTCTGCTAGATTTCGGCAGAAAGTTAGAGAAAAGGAGGATAGAGACCTGCCTTCAAAGTAGCCTTAGCTTCTTTTCTTTATGGATTCCTCATTCTTTAAATAAGGGCCACAAAATAATATTTTTTAAAGAGGCCAGGGTAGGCATCTATGCTTAAAAACCAATATTAGAAATCTCCATAGGTACTTAAATATTTTGTGATATGCCCCAAGGATATTATAAGTATAAATAATATTGGTTTTGAATATTCATTCAATATATTTAGTAGTTATTTCCTGAAAGTCTAAATGGCTTGTTATTATGCTTAATATAAAATCCCAAATATTAAAGTGACAATATTTTGCTTAATATAAAACTCCAAATATTAAAATGACACATAATATTTTATCACATGAGTCCTTGTTGCCAATTGAGGCTCTTTCCTATAATTTAATCTGTCTTTAGTCCAAAAAGACGGATTAGTTAAAAAGACAGATTAGTTTAGTCTCCTTTATATTTTGAAGTGCACCAAATTATCTCTTGTCTCAGGACTTTATACAAAATTCTTCTGCCTAGAATTATCTCTCTTAACCCCTATTTTGCTACACAGTTTCTACTTTATTATTGAATCTGTGTGTATGTTCATATATGGTACTGGGGATTGAACCCAGGGACACTCTACTTTTGATTTTCACCCCTAGTCCTTTTTACTTATTTATTTATTTTTAATTTTGAAATAAGTCCTCACTAATTTGTTGAGGATTAATGAGAAATATGTGCATGGATGTCTTTACCTGTACTAGCTTGTACCCAACAAAAATGTGTGATTAACCCTGTTGTACCCAAGAAATGTATAAAAATCTATGCTAAAAAATAAATTAATTAATTAAAAAAAAAAGCCGAGCATAATGGCACACCCTTGTAGTCCCCCCCAAAAAAAAAAAATTGTTGAGGATCTTGCTAAATTGCTGAGGTTGACCTTGAACATGCAATCCTCCTGTCTCAGTCTCTCAAGTGCTGGGATTACAAGCTCTCAGCTTGATTTTTTAAAAGTTAAACAAATAGACAACAATAGGATTTATTTATTTCTTGGCCTGCAATAAAATTTAATAAATTACTTAGCTTTTGTTCATTGCTAAGCATGGGCCATTTTGATTAAGAAGATAAGCTAGCTGTCCAGAATAACCTTATAGTCTAGTAGAGGGCTCTGGTATGTAATGGTGAGTTAATTAGTATTATATAGGTCCTAGTAAGTGCTGTTATATTAATAGGGGAAAGGTACTCCAACTTCTGCTTGAGGGGCATTTTCTTCCCCATAGAGGGGAACCTAACCTTGTAATTACAACCTCTGACCCTATTTATCCTGTGTGATACTGTGGAGGGTGAAATAAAAAGAGGTAGGATATCTTGAATATTGCATCAGAAACCATGTCTCTTAAAAGTGATTCTGATTATTTCCAATTGAAAAATATGTACAGAAAGGTAGAGTGTACATGAGGTGATAGCTACTCCAGGAATTTTGCTATTATTCTTTGGCTGTTCCTGTAGTAGTAGTGTCCAGCTGGGGAGAAAACTGAGGACATCTTTCTTGAATATTTCTAGTTTTCTCCAACAAGACTACAATAAGAGATGCTATATCAATACACAGAAAAAATAATTCAGCTGAGCCCCTCCAGATCACAAGGATGTGAGAATGGAAGACTGACTTAGCAAAACAGAAGGGTGGAAAAGAAGGAGAAACTGAAGGGCCATCTGTCAGCTGAAAGGCTAGGGAAAATTACAACAGCCAGTCATGCAACCTGAGCCTCACTGGAGGTTTTTTTGTTTTTTTGTTTGTTTGTTTGTTTGTTTGTGTGTGTGTGTGTGTGTGTGTGTGTGTGTGTTTTCTGCTAATCATCTGAATGCTGCTTTTGAATTTAGAAGTGAGAATTTATCTCATTCCTCTGAGTGCTTCTAAACATACTTACTGAGAGAACAAAATAGCATACATCATAACTAGCTGATCTGCCTGGGTGTTAGGTCTTTGCTGTACTGCACTGATCTTATCAGGGTAGTTGTCCCTTGCAAACTGTAATTCTTCATGCAAAAATATTTTCTTGAGACCCAATATGTACATCTTGCTAGTAATTTCCAGAAACATTAAGGGAAGGGAACCAAGATAGTTGAAGCCATCTACATTTCCCTGCATTGATCCTTTTATTTATTAAAGACAGTGCAGCTTCATGTGGTCTCTTTCACACCAAGTCCCTGCCACTGGATTGGATGATAAAAATACACAGACACAACCTGTATGGCATGCTGTGTTTGCCTCTCAGTTGCATCTCCTCCCTCCTCTCCAATAATATTAACTCAACTTCCTCCATGATCCATGGTCATGACCTACTGTGAATCTCATACCCTCTAAAACCAATCCACATTTCACATAATTAATTCCAATAGCCTAACTTACTTCTTTTCAGCTTCATCATTTCACTACTCCTATGTAAGAAATTGCACCTGCAATCTAGTAGCATCTCTATTTTCTTATGCTTCCATCTTCTTTACCACCTCTTTTTTATTCTCCAACTACCCTCTATTTTTAGTTGGGATTTTAATTCACTCTAACCAGTAACATCAATTCCATTGTACCTCTGTACTTTCATCATAAACTTACAAAACCAATGGGAATCAAACAAAGTACTTCCCTTTCCTTAACCTGGTGATGTAGACTGTGTTATATACCCCCACCATACCCAAAACCATACATTGAAACCTAAACTCCAACATGACTGTATACAAAGAAGGGACATTTAGAGAATAATTAAGATCAAATGAGGTCATAAGAGCTGAATTCTAATCCAATAAAATTGTTGGCCTTATTTAAAAAAAAAAAGGAGAAGGGAAGGAGAGGATGTAGAGGAGAGAAAGAGAGTGTGAAAGGAAGAGATAGGGATTGGCGGAGGGATATTTACACAGGCATATACTAAGGAAACACCACATGAAAGATTCCTCAAACTCATCATTCCCTCTCTGTTGGATTTGTTGGGTACCTGGCTCCAGTGAGTACCTTCTGTATTTGGAGTTCTAGTTCTTCGCCACTTGGAATCTGAATGTGGCTGTGTGACTATGGAGCAGCGGTACATTTGGGACAAGCAGAGCCTTGAGCTTGTAAAGAATTGTCTTGTTGCTTTGTTTGCTCTGGCTGCCAAAATGAAATTACATAAGGGGGCTTAAGCAACAGAAGTTCATATTTCTCACACTTCTGACCAAGGTGTCAGAAGTCCATGACCAGAGTGACAATAGGGTCAGGCTCATAGAGAGGGCTCTTCTGTCTTGCAGATGACCTATTTTTCACTGTGTCCTCCCCTCACAGAGAGAGCTCTCTGTCTCTTCCTATAAGAACACCTATCCTATCGGGTGAGACCCTATCCTCATGACTTCATTTAACTTTAATTCCGTAAAACCCCTATCTTTGAATACTATCACATTGGTGGTCAGGGTTTCAATATATGAATTTAGGGATGACCAAACATTTTAGCCATAATGTTTTCTTCTTTTGGAATAATGCAACCACTATTAGAACAAACCTGGGTCAACCTGCTACAGGGTGGGAGACAATAATGAAGGGGGATTAATTATCTTAGTCTTTGTTATTCTTGATCAATAGCTCTTAACTAACCTGGCGATTGACTGCAGGTACATGTGTTAGCTCAGGCAGAACCAGTGGAAAGCATTCCACATCAACTGTACTGACCTTGCAGCCATGGATGCTTGAGGAATAATATATGGTTGACATTTTTGAGCTCCTAAAATTTTAGATAGTTTGTTACTCAGAAATAGCTAACTGATAATACACCACTATTGTTAGAATGCTACATACCCATTTTCACAGAAAAATAGAGGCCATCAGAAAAGAATTTCATTTTAGCTTCCATGTTTAAAAATTACTGAAAATGAAATTTTACTCACCTATAAAAATGAACAAAATTATGTCATTTGCAGGAAAATGAATAGAACTAGAGAATATTATGTAAAGTGCATCAGTCAGCCTTGGAAAGTCAAGGGTCATATGCTTTTTCTCAGATGTGTGTGCTAAAGCAAAAGCAAAACTAAAATGGACTTCAGATAAATGAAGAGAAAGACCAGTAGCATAGTAGAATAAGATTGGAGGAGAGAGGTAGGAAAGGGAAAAAGGAGGCATAACAAAGGAAACAGTTCAAATGATGCTATGCCTGTATATACTAGTATCACTAACAATCTCAGTAGCATTACAGGGAACAGGGTGGGGGAGTGGGGTGGGATCAAGAGAGAATTATATTAAGTACTGTGTACATATATATTTGCATCACACTAAACCTCAGTATGATGTATAATTACAATGCACCAATAAGAGTATGTTAAAAATTGCTGCAAATGTATCTGGAATTTCTCCTCAATTGTTTCTGCTACAAAGGAGAAGGAGGAGGAGTAAAGAAAATGTCTTTTTTCATATCTAAAACCAATTGTTTCCTCTGCACTTTGGATTCTACATCTTCTCTCTTCCTTCACTTCTACTCATTCAAATAGGCTTTCATCTTCTGTCAGTAAGTCATAGGAGCTACTATTCCTAAAAAACCTGCACATCATTTTTCAGTTCTTATTTTCTTGACCTCCCTGAACTTAACACAGTTGAAAATTTCCATCTTCATGTAAAATTATTTCTTCTACCTTCATAATAGAATCCTTTCTTGCTTATCCTCCCTCCTCTCTGTCTATTATATTTAGTCTTTGTTCCTGGCTACTTCTGCTCCACCTGGGTTTTAGGTAGTAGAGTTTCCCAAGGATGAGAATTAAGAATACTACTTGAATTTCTCAGTACAGATTCTCCTTCACTTGTGATAGGGTTAAAGCTCAATAAGCCCATCATAAGCTGAAATGTTTTTAATAAACCCAACCTACTGAACATCATTGCTTAGCCTAGTTTAAATTAAATGTGCTCAGAACATTTATATTAGTCTAGAATTGGGCAAAGTCTAACACAAATCCTATTTTATAAAAGAGTGCTGAATATCTCATGTAATTTATTGAATATCTGGACCCAAGACAGGCTTCTACACAGCATATTACCAGATATTTACCATTTTGGTCTTTTGGCTGACTGGACCTGTGACTTGCTGTTGCTGTCCAGTATTTTTTGAAAGTCTCATACTACATGTTGCTATCCTGAGGCAAAGTCAAAATTTGAAATATGGTTTCCACTGAATGTATATTGATTTTGTACCACTGTAATGATAAAAATTTATAAGTAGAAACATTGCAAGTCAAGCACCATCTGTATTCTGTTTGTGGTGGAGTTTTCCATCCCTCATGCTGAATCCTCCACATTTATTTTTCCCAGACAACTTTGCTGAATCCCACTTCTGGAGATATTTACATACCAAATTCCACATGCATGTATCTCTTTTTGTTATCTACATTCTTCCACAACAAACCTGGCATTTTTCAATTGTTAACCCCACATCATCTCTATGAGGTTGTGCAAGCCCAAATCATGTCAACTCCCTTCTTCTCCTCCCATCTCCATCCCCTCTCTCAGACAAATCACCTATAAAATTTGTCTTGATACTCCAGAATTGGGCAGTTTTATTATGCTATATGTTTTTAAACTATATTTCTTTAAAGTACTCATAATAGTTTTATTTAAATGCATATCTCCCCTTTTTGTCATAATATTAACTCCATGTAAGGGGTGGATCAGTGTTGATTTTATTCATCACACTATCTCTAGCACTTAGCATATTGTCTTAAAATTTGTGAATATTCAAATAAAAGTCAAATGAATAAAGGGATATGAATGTTCACTTAATGATTTAATCAGATAGTTTTTTATATCTTCTCAATGAAAAATTAATTTATGAGTATTTAAAAGTCTGAGGCAAAATATATTCACCTGGATTTGTCTACAGAATCATGTAGATTCAGAAACTGTATGTGGTTAAGAATTATTGAAAAATATTGTTTGGCTACAGAGGATTCTACAAGACTAGTAAGAGTGCTGAATGCGTGGTGAAACTGGTGAGTTACTTTAAGATAAAGTTTAATGAGAAGGAAGAGCACAACATGGTATGTTAGAGGTTAAAGAAAAAAGATAGTCTTTGGAGGGAAAGGTTCAAGTGGTAAATTTAATATTTATCAATATCATGTTGAATGACTTAGCTTTAAATAGCTTCTTTAGTTCACATATAGAAAAATACTATTCACTGAACTATTCATTAGAATCACTTGCTTAACTTAAGAAAAGAGAGGTAATGATCTAAAAACCAGAGCTTATGAAATGGGGAATAGGACAAAGAGTGAATGAATGTTTTAAAACTTAAATGCTGATGTGTTGCTTAGCCAAGACTAAAAGTCATAGGCATAGAAACATACAGTAGAAGCAACAACTAAGATAATGTGGACAAGTACTAACATTTTCACGAAATGCTAGTTTTCTATACCTTTTCCCAGGATACTGGAGATAGTAAGTAAAATGCTTTGAAAGTAGTGATGTAAAATAAAAAAGTACCAGGTTCAAATCCTACCTGTGTTCCTTACTAACTGAAAGGATATGGGCAAGTCATATACTTGAATTTTTCATCCATTTAATAAAAATAATTCATGTTTATTTATTCAGCCCATGTTATAAGACTATTATTCTTGAATAGTCATTCAATTAAATAATCATTTATCCCAATATTTTGAGCATTTATTCTATATTTGGCACTCTTCTAGAAATTGTATAAAGATGAAAGAAAAAAGAGTGAATTTGGTTCCTACCTTAAGGTACTTAAGGATTATCAATAAAAATTAAAATAATAATAATCAATAATAAACAAATTGAGGTACATAATATAAATAAATAGAAGTAGTATTTGAGATAAAAAGAGAAAGTAATGGCAAAGACAGGTTTAGTTGAGATAGATGAAGCCATCAAGAATAGTATCTTTGGGTAAGTTATTTTTACTATGAGATTAAACTAAGAACTAAAAGGAAGTACAGTATGCTAAGGTAGAACATAGGGCTTTCGACTCAGATTTTTTTTCAATTGAAACCTAAATGAAAAAAAGTCTCAAACAATGGACAACTCTGGACTGTTGGCATTTTGTGAATGCTGATGAGGTCAAGGTAACTACCTTGGCCAAGTTTGAGGAAGAAGCAGATTTTGCCCTTTCAAAGCAGTAAGATATGCCAACACCACCCACTGGCATTTGATTTTCACCTTTTAACAAGAATGTCTTAGACTCTTTTATCATCAGAGGTATCCAGGGACCTTTCACATTGTGTTCATTTTATTTGCCAAACACAAACCAGCAATGTTGAGTGGCTTCCAACTAATCTCAGAGAGGATTGATATTGTGGGTTCTGCCATGAACGTTACAGATGCCAAATTCTACTAGGAAATTAAATCAGTTATGTCCAGGCAATATGGCCCTAGTCACAGACTGGTCCATGTTCTCTAAGATTCCGTACCTCTTAAGAAAGATGCATGTGCATGTTTATGTGAGTAAACATTTTTAAATTCCTTGTCTTTATCTGTTGGTCCAGAGAAGGGTCTAGGAGATATCCTTAGAAGAAGGGACTGTTCCCCATCTCACCAGTTCTGCTGCATTCTAACAGAGAGAAAGGAATTTGGTATTCATCTCAGAAGCTTTCAGATCCCTGAGTGTTCTGAGTCATCTTTTTCTGATTAGTGAAGAGACAGCATTTTAATAAGGGAGTCTCTGTGGATGCAGCAGCTTTGCCACAGTCAGAGAGCGTACCTTTGTTATGTCACCCTGCCCTGGGGAGAGGACTGAAGAACGTCCTCATTTATAGGACAAATGTGTATAGACACAGCTCTTATCTCAAGGGTCCAAAAAGCTCCAGATGTTACTCCAAAATTCAATCAAACTAAAGCATTAAAATATAAATCCACACACATTATCATAACAAAATTATTTATAATGTAAGGCCTGCAGCTTCCATTAAGCCCCAAAGTAATTTTCTTATGATTCTCAGATGCCCATAAGGCACGGTTTGTTCCTTGATTCATTCACTCATTCATCCATTCATTTATTCTTGCAACAAATATGTACTTTTGTGCCTGCTGGGTAGCAAGCACTGTGCTAGGCACCAATGGAGACACAGTGGATGTCCTTGAAGAACCTAAGGAGCTACCCAGAAGGCAAAACAGTTCAAGTAGATATTTAATTATCATTGCTTTAAATCCTTTGAGGAAATTCAGGCTTTGGGGAGGATAAATAGTAGTTATAAAAAAATAATTCTCTGAGGAAAAAAGAAACATTAAAATTGCTTACATGGCAGATCAATAGGAACTCACTAGGCAAAATGAATGAGGAAAAAGGGGGATATCTTTGTAGGCCAACTATTAAATATATAGTGGGTCTTACAGATGAAGGGCCTGAGGCTTAGGCAAAAATCACAGAATCAAGAAGAAGCACATCTTCATCTACAAGCAAAGCAGCCAGACCCTACAGAGACTATGTCTTTGTTCTCTGCATTCTGATGCTTCCAAAATTGCCAACACACACTGAAGCAATGATTAGGATGAATAGTGAGAAGCTTAGAGGCTGGAAGTTTGTACTGTAAAGAGGTTATTGTTGAAGCAGAAAGTTCCTGTCCAGAATTGAAAAAACAAACAAACAAACAAAAATGGAGCAGCCACTAATATCTGGGAACTAGGGCCATGCTCATGAATAGACCTCAAAGTTCTCATGAGTAGGGCTGATGCTCATGGCTAGAGTGTGCTTCTCTCCTGACAACCATCAAAAGCCTCACTGATCATCAACACCAAGCAAGACGATTCTGAGACTATCATAAAGGGGTGCAAAACCAAGGTTACTTTACAGGTCACGTAACACCAAGTTTGCCTTACTCTGAGCTAAGATGAAGGGTTGCTTTTTCTTTACCAGGTAAGCTTTATCACTATGATAATCTGCTCTCTCAGTGGATAGGGGATTTATTAAAATATCTAGTCATAGAATTATCCTCCTTTGTGACAGATCAAATCTAGAGCAAACCCCTACTTCTTAGATACTCCCCAAAATATTACCCAGTTAAAGCCCAAATCCTTTAAGAGATTATTTCTAACTCATCTTACTCAGACACTTTATGGTTTCACATGGTGGCCATTCCTTTTCAATGCAGTAAGTAATAATCTCACAGATATGTTCCTGGTGATCTCTGGCGAAGGTCATTCTTGATTATTATGGCCGACATGGAAGTATAAGGCTAAAGAAGTAGGTTATTTTTCATCTGGAAATCACCAGGATATTTTAGACAATCTGTCCTTTGAAAGAGTTAGACCATCCACTCTAAAAATTCCCAATATTATATTTTGTCAAGTTCTCCAAGGGGAAATGTTAGAATTTTCCTTCTTGGCCAAGAGCTGCATTGTCTGATTTATATATAACAAGCCATTTCCCAGTTTCACTTCCTTTGGGAGAACTTACTTAAAACCACATGAAAGCTGTTAAAATATACCTCCATCCTGTATTACATACATATATTTTTTGCTCTGAATATTTGAGAATACTTTTGTTATTTTACTCTTGAAATTATTTAGCACAGAGAAAGTTATTTCATTTGTGGTTGACTGATTTGTTTTTTGAACAATTATTTCACTAACCTGGACAATCTAACTGTAAATTGATTTCAAATGTAATGAATATTTCATAAATATTAACTATAGCAGTTAATGAGGTTTATATAAGAATATGTTTATTTAAAATTTCAAGTCAAATGATTTTATATGTTTGTTTTTCAGGTCTCTGAAGTTTTCCTGTGCCTTTGAAAAGTACTTGAGCACAAGATATTCTTGCTTTTGTGCCTTATGGTTAATGTGATTTCGTGCCTGGGTTGTATTTTCATAGTTTCTGCTTTTAGTCCTTAATTGTGGGAACATTATCTCTGACATTGCTTTATATCAGGCGTGGTAGCACATGCTTGTAATTCCAGTATTTGGAAGCCAACCTTAGCAACTTAGTGAGGCTCTCAGCAACTTGGTGAGACCCTGTTTCCAAATAAAAAAATAAAATATGTCTGGGGGTGTTTCCCGGGGGTAGAAGGCCCCTAGGTTCCATCCCTAGTATCACAAAAAATAGAATAAAACAAAAATGGCATTTCTTTATTTACTTGTTCACTTACTTATATTTAGAAACTACCTTAGATATACAGTAAAGTTACAAGTCTAATAAAGTTTATTTTTCCCCTAAACAATTTAAGAACAAATTTTCAATATGTCTTATTCTTTAGTGTGTATTAACTATAAACAAGAACATCCTCCTAGATAACCTCAATTCAACAATCAACTTCAGGAAAGTAGCACTAATGCATTAGTATCTCCTAATCCTCAGATCCCAATCATGTTCCTCGTGGCACAGTTCCTTGGTTTATAGTCTGATGCTGCCTTTGTTAAGCCTCCTCAGTCTCCTTCAGTTTTTGTTGTCTCACGAATCTGTCACTTTCAGAGATTATGGGGCAGTTATTTTGTAGAGTTTCTCTATATTTGAGGATGTGAGACACTTTCTTTTTATTAGAATCGAGTCCTTTTTATCTAGAATATCACAAAGTGATGCTGTGTTCTCTGCCCTGTAGCATGTCAGGTAACATAAAGTCAGCATCCCTGTTCACTGCTGGTGTACCCTTTGAATATATGACCAAGATGGGATTGAGAGGCAGGGACTCCCACAAAAAGCTGCACCCCTTAAGGTTAAGGGAGTAAAATCTCTCAGGGGGAAATGAGACAGGAGTTCCATAAAGACAAAGGACAAATGCACTCCTGAACCTTAATTCATAGCTTGTTGAGAAAAAGGAGGCTTAGTGAAGGAAACGGTTCAAGTAATGCTATATCCATATGTGAAGGTTTCACCACCAGCCTCACTAGCATGTACAGGGAGGGGGCGAGTAGACTGGGTCCCTTAGGGAAACACACCAAGTGCTGTGTGCACGTCATGTATGTTGGTATCACTTTGAACCTCATTATGGTGTATAAGTACAATGCAACAGTGAAAAATATTTTTTGAAAATCCCTAATTGAACATTTGTGATTTTTACATATTTTATATGAGGGTACTTTCAACAAATTTTTAAATATTTCATTTCTTTTTCTTTCCTTCTTTCTTTCTATCATGTGTCTCAACTATTACCTCAAATGGATACCTGCACTTCCAATTCAACACCACAGAATTTGTTGTACTTTTTTCCTTTACCATATTTGCAATCTTGGTCTCTGAAAGTGAGAAGCCTGGTTCCCATTACTCTTAAATATATATTTGTTGAATTATTCTCCCTGTGTATGAATAATATCTAACCATTACTATTATCCCTGAAAAGTCTGAATGGCCTCCTGACCCCACTAGGGATCCAGACTACCCTGTTTTCCATACTCCTATGTGGACAATTTCTTTCCCCTGCTCAGATGTCAGCACCTCATCCTGTCCCAACTAATGGCCTTATAGACTTCTTATTGTAATAATTCCAAAAATGAAAGAGACATATGAGCATTGAAGAGAGAAGGGAAAAGAAAGATATAATGCCTGAATAAGGGCCCCTTGGCATGTTTTCATGCCATCTGTGGGAAGCTTTCTTTTCCAGAATTTACCTGCCCATTCCCCTATCCTTTGGCTTTCTCCTACCATATTCATCATGCACATCAAATAACTACAACTCTGTATGTACTTACCTAATAATGGTTCTGTGTTATTATAGTTTATATTTCTATATTCACTGGGGGAGAACTTTAATTATACGTTATAATAGCTCAACCAATACACCATATGCAGTGTTAGGGGGTGGCAGAGATAATTTGCTACTTCTCGAAAAGCAACAGGTGTATGAGTGATTTAATTGGAGTGGAAGTAAAATTGCCTTCCTGAGATAGTCATTTTCAATCACCTCTCTTCTGATATCCTTTCTTGAGCAGGAGAGGCGGAAAAGCCTGAGCAGTACAGGCTGTCTTTGCACTTTTATTCCCTGCACAGTTGCTTGTTATCTGCATATTGTAGGAGGATGTCATCTCTTATCTCTTGTGGTACATTAAAAAGGCTGAGACCTTGACAAAGGATCATAAAATATTGATGGTGCATTTAATCTCTGGGCTCACTTAACATATTGTTTATTTTAGCAACAGATAGAATATAATATTGCATTTCTTATGATTATTGTGTTAAATTAGGTAATGCCTATAAATGTTTAGTGCATAGTAGGTAGGTGTTCACTAAATTGTAATGATTTTCATTACTAACATGATCTTTCAACTACTCAGGATAGTCGTGAGAATGATAGAAATCGGCTCTCTTGAGTTCTAGCTGTTTTTTCCTCTTCATCTGATTGTCTCTGATTCTTCTGTATAGCTTAGTTTTACACAAGTCTTTCTTACAATGCAAAGTAACAAAATATTTAAGCTACAAGAAAAAAGACAATATGTTCATTGTTAAATGGAAGGACAATTCATCCTCTAGTATTTTGTTGGGGGAAACTTCTCATGTCTCTTGGATTTCTGCAGATTTTGTGAAGACAAATTGTCAACTTTTGTTCCAGACTATGTGTTCAAAGACTTTTGGACAGGAAGCAGCCTTGGAAGATAAAGTATCTCATAGAACAGAGGACAGATTCATTTCTAGGCCAGGATAATAAAAATGATGCCTTGCTTCAGGGCAAAAGTTGGGAAGGTTTACCAACATCCCCCTTAAATGAGTGGGGTTTCCAAAATTTGGAAAGGTTTACCAACAGCCCCCTTAAATGAGTGGGGTTTCCAAAATTTGGGGGTCCTCAGTAGTCCTCCTCAGCATTGCATTTATGGGACTAGGGACTCAGGGTCAAAGGGAATTGATGCAAACATGAAGCTCACAAGGCCTACTGTGTTGTGAGTAATAGTGTTTTGTCTTTGACCCACGGATATTGTGTCTTCTGCCAGCCTCTATAAAAATATGGCAGAACTTCTTATTAGCTGGCAAGTAGGGTACAATCTCATGTCATTTGCAGCTACTGACACTTCCACTTATCATTTTTGGTCCTTTATATTATCAATTCTCCCATTGTTAATCCTCAGATTTTCTTATGCAAAAATAATAAAAAAAATAGTCAGTGGCCTGACTAAATCTTTATAATTCTGATCTTTCAAAGATCCGCTTAACAATAAAACAGTAATTCAGCTGGGTAGATAAGACATTCAAAGAATTGTTATAAATCAGCTCTAAAACACAGAAAAATACATAAATAATTTTGTAAAGAGAGAAACTCCTTTTGAGCTAGGATTCTTACATCTTCTCTGCACTTTCAGGAGGTTCACTCTTTTAAACTCACAATGTAGGGATGATCACCTGCCCATTCCAGATAACCCCTGTGCTTGAGTTATAGAAACCGCTAGAAGCTAGATAGTAGCAATTCTAGGAGGTGCACATTTTCAATGATGTGTTCTACAGAGCCTGAGAACAAATAACATTCAGAACTCTCAGATTTGTCTTATCTACAAATAAAAGCTGTAGTGGAGACTGTGGGAGGTTCCCACCTTCCACTACACCAGAGGATTTATGACTTACTTTTCCCATCAGAAAGTTTCCCCCATGATTTCTACTGAGTGAAAAGGCATAAACACCATACACATCACTGTTTTAATAAAACTCTAAAGCCTGACACAACCCTTCAGGTTACTGACTCATTTCACCAGTCCAGGACTTCAGCAGATTAATCTTCAGCATTTCTATACTTTTTTTATTATTGCATTGTGCTCACACATCATGATGAAGCTCTGATAGAGGCATACATGCACACAGCACTTGGTGAGCCCTCCCCCAACCTCCCCCCTCATTCCCTCTCTCTTGTATCTCGCTGTGCAGGACGTTGTGATTGGCACTGATAAACTTGGGTATGTACACCATGTCCATTAAGGTGCTGCTCACATCAAGTCTCTTTCTCCCCTTTTGCTTTTCTCCCTTAGGTCCCTTCCTCACTTCACTAAGGTTTCTCCTCCTTTGTCTAGAATCCCTCTTGTTTCCCAATTTCTCCCGAGCTTCCACATATGAGGGAAAACATCTGACATTTCACTTTTTTTGACTGACTCATCTCAGCATAATATTCTCTAGTTCCATTCATTTCCCTAAAAACTACATTCTTTATGTTGTGTTTTGTTTCGGTACTAGGGATGGAACTCAGAGAAATTTTAATTTTGAGCTACATCCTAGCCTTTGTTTATTTTGAAACAGGGTCTTGATAAATTGCTGAGGGTCTTGCTAAGTTGTTGAGGCTGCTCTTGAACCTGTAATCCTTCTGGCTCAGTGTCCCACGTACTGAGATTACAGGAATGTGCCACCACATCTGGTAGCATTTCTGCACTCTTAATAACATAACTATTCAATGCCTCATTTTTATTTATTTTTTGGTACTCTATATTGAACCTAGAGGCATTCTACCTCTGAGTTACATCTCCAGCCCTTTTTTTTATTTTTGTATTTTTT
>PVLC010023086.1:0-26024 GCA_004027655.1 Graphiurus murinus | reverse complement strand
ATGAAATCCTATCATTTGTGGCAGAATGGATGGAACTGGAGAACACTATGGTAAGTAAACTAAGCTAGACACAGAAAGACAAGTATTGCATGTTCTCTCATAATTGGAAACTAAAAGAAGATGACCTGAAAGTTGAATAGTGATTTCTAGAGATTGGGAAGGGTATTGGTGGAGAGGGGGAAGTATGGAAAAAAGGGAGATAGATTTGATCATGGCATACTATATGCATGTATGGAAACATCGCATTGAATCCCATTAGTGTATACAATTGATACGTGCTAATACAAAGTTTAGATCCTCATCCCTCTATCCTGAGTCCCTTTCTCTCTGTCAAATGTTCTGTCTCCTTTATATATAATAGAGTTCCCTCATTCTGCTATATATGAGAATTGTTTGAAGACAAGCACGATGAGGGATCTCATACCTACTAGGATGGCTATATTTTTTTTTTAAAGAAAATAGCAAGTATTGGTGAGAATGTGGAAGGATTGGAATCCTCATGGGCTGCAAGTGGAGCTGCTATGAAACACAGCATGGCGATCCCTCTAGAAAGATCCAGTGGTTTCATTTTTGCTTTAAAAAAAAGGGAAAGCAAGGACTTGAACAGATATTTGTACACAGCAGCATTGTTCTTAATAGCCAAAAGGTGGAAACACCTCAAGTTTCCATAGATGGATAACTGGATAAACAAAACATGGAATATGCAAATAATGGAATATTATTTAGCTATAAAAAGGAATGCAGTTCTGATGCATACTACAACATGGACAAATCTTGAAAACGTTATGCTTAGTGAAATAAGCCTGACACAAAAGGTGCACATATTGGATGATTCCATTTATATGAACTATCTAGACTAGGTGAATTTCTAGAGATAGAGTGTAGATTAGAGGTTACCAGGAGCCAGGAGAAGGGGGAATGTGGATTTATTACTTAATGGATACAGTGTGTCTGTAGGGGTGATGAATGATTTTGGAAACAGTGTTGGCACAATGGTGTCAACGTAACTACAGTGAATTGGACATTTGTATTTTATATCTATTTTACCATCCTAGAAAAAGAATTATCTGAAGAAATTGTTGAGATGCAGATTCCTGGGACAGGCATTCCAGTGTCTCTGATGTGGATAATCCTCAGGCCTGCTTCAGAAATGTAGACATATACAGGCTCTGCTAAGTGACTTTCTTGTACAAAACAAGAAAACAAAAGAAAAGCACTTGCTGCTTTTCAGGAAAGCAGCAACATTCTTATACTTTATGAGAAGCAGAACATTTTCATACTGTATGCCCTGAACAGTGGGAAAATCAGTTACTCCAGGCATGGGTCCAGGGATGTGCCAGGCTTGGAATGAGTCAGGATGGGCACACTAGTTCTTCCAGGCTCTCTGAGTGGGAACGGCCTTGGGATCGGGGACCAGCAGGGACACATCAACCAATCCTGTGGTCCTGAGATGTGGGATCTTGCTGTGGCATTTACCCCTATTCAGGTCAGCCCTGGGAGCCCTGTCCTTCCTCCTTCTCTAGCCTGCATTTCCCCAGCAGGTCTAGCAGAGGTCAGAGGTCAGAGGTGACTTTGGGTTCCAGCCACTTCTTGGAGAGGGCCATGCTCTCTTTACTCTCCCCAAGAGACCCACACCTTGGAGAGGTTTCTGCTTCTTCCCTCTGGGCCACATGTTCTTACTTCCAGGATCCTGTGCCCAGTAATTGACACAGATGTCTGTGTTTTTTAAATAAGTCTTTCCTTGCACATAAGTAGACAGATTACGAGTAAGGAGAATGACCCTTATATTATAAAAAGTTTTCTGGGCTGACAACGGGGAATTTGTGCTGTGTCCTTTTGCTGCCCGGCAACTCAAGTATTCTTTCAGGTCACTTTACACTTCCGCCCTGAGTCTCTTACAGTCTGGTTGAGAACCACTTGTCAACGCAGGATGTGTCCATGTGGTGGCATATTATAGCGTCATAAGGGTAGTTTTCAGGAGTCGTTCAAGACGACTCATGTACAAAAGCTCATAATAGAACATTAAGGAAAGAAGTTTTATGCATGGTTTCATATACTGGACTATTACTAAAATTATCAAATACACACAAGTTGTACATGGAAAGAGTGGGAAGAAAATCCATGAAAACATTGAAAGAATTAACTCTGGATGAAAGGACAAGGGACATGCTTTCAATTTTTTACTTTAAAAAACACACACTTTCTCAATTAAGATGAATGTTTATTTATTTATTTGTATACATATGTTGCTACGGACATATGTTGCTGACAACTTATTTTAAGGAACCGTATTAGTGGATGTGATATACTCACAGGAGTGTGCAAACTGCGAATGTACAAATGTAAAGCATTTTCACTAAGTGAACACAGCTACTTAGCCAGCACCAAGACCAAGGGGCATTCTACCTCCAAGATCCACTCCCAGCCCTTTCTAAAAATTTGAAAAGTTTTGAAACAGGGTCTCACTAGGTTGCTGAGGCTGGCCTCAAACCTGTGATCCTCTTGTCTCAAGCTCCCAAGTACTGGAATTACATTTGTGTGCCATTGTGCCCAGCTGTTTGTATGTTTTTAAACTTTAAACTCTTGTGCCTGGCTTGTGCTCAACGTTGTTGGTGAAAGTCACCTGTGTTATGGTTGCATGGAGTTGTGGAATAGTGCAATGAGCACATACTATTTTTGAAAATCAAAAGCTACTTAAAAAGACAGCAGATTTGAAAGACCAGAGCACTTCCTGCTTCCTGAAGGATGTTCTATAGTCCTGCTAGGAAGCTGGCCCACAGGCTCCCTCCCTCACCCATTCCTGCCCTGAATTCTTTCTGGGGCTAGGGAGGATCTTTGCTAGTACCCCACCCCGGCTCACTTGTGGGCGCAGGCCTGTGTCAGCCCCTCGGTGAAGAGGCCAACCAGACAGGATGGAGAGGCATCCCTAGTGTCTCACGTGAGGGGCTTTGGGCATGAGGCTACTGGAAGTGGGGCCTTGGATGTCCAGGAGGGGGTCAGGTCCTCCTGAACAGAGGGTCTCACTTTCTGCCTACACCAGTCACTGTCACTGACATGCCACTGGCCAAGAAACAGAAGCTCCCTCTCAATGACTGCTTCACCTGGGCCCCTGGCTAGTCGCGTTACTCAGCATACAGCATGTAACACTGCCACTGTCCCATTTTGTGGACCACAAGACTGAGACCAGAAGTTAACTTGCTAATGGTACCTACAGGCTGGGCCTTGAACCCAAGGCTGAGTTGGTAGGGATATTGCCTCTCAAGGCCACTTCCCTGCCCCTCCCACGTCTGGCTGAGGCTCCTGACTCAGTCTCCAGTGATGGGCAGCCGGAGTCATTCTCTCAGATGGAGCTTCAATGTGACCATAAAATGGGCAGTTCAATACCTCCTTCTTCCCACTCCAAGTCCCACCTCCCGTTGCCTGCAGGAATCTCTGGAAAAAAATGTTCTTAAAAAAAAAAAAGGAGGCATTTTTATGACTCTCTCCTCACCTAAACCTGCTGGGCCAGGACAGAGCCCAGACCCTCGGGCTCTGACCATTATCCTACAGTTTGGACCCAGGCACCCCCCAGCTTTGATGTTGTCTTGCTAAATGTCCCCGAGTCACTGGCGGGCTCTGATCTCTCCAGCACCTAATAATTCAAACTGCCTGAAGTAGTGAGCAGCTAATCAGCCAGGCTGCCCTTGCAGCTGCACAATGAAGCTGAAGAGAAAGGGGCTCCCTTTCATTCAGGGTCTCGTTCTACAACCCAGGACCCAGGCAGACACCACCATCCACTGGCCAGGGGGTGAGGTTAATTCCTGCAAGGACCCGGGTGGGTGTGCCTGGCCTCAGTGATGGCGACCGGTTGCAGGGTTTGAATCATGACTGCCCCAGCCGGGCCATCGGGTAGGAATTAAAATTTAATTTAGAAAGTCCTGTCTCTGCGGCCCTGGTGGCCGTCGTCTGGGTGATTGACTGGCTGGTTTCTTTCACCTTTGCATGCCTTGGGTTTTTACTGGCAGAGGAAATGAAGGCTGAACTGGGGCAGGAAATTCCATGTACACAGGTGTTTCTGATTAGCCCCCTGCACCTTGGCCAGGGGCACAACCGTGGGCCAGGGGGCGCCGGCATAATTCTGGAGTCCCTCTCCAACCTGGCAGTGGTGGCTGCTTTGCATCCAGAGATGGCTGGCAGGGCACTCTGGCTGCTGCAGGGCAGGCAGAGGTGATGAGAAACAGCCCCTGCCTGGCCCTGGGGCCCAGTGACTGCCCACTACTGACACAGATCCCACAGCACACTTGGCTGGGGCCACCCTCGCCTCTGTTTTTGCAGTGGGCGGCTGGTGGCACCAGGGCCTGACCTGGGAGATTAGCATCGGCCTGAGGTGTGTTTACACGTTGTAGCCGGCACTTCATGTGGCTGACCTGCCCCCATTTTCACATCTTCTAAAGGGCTTAGAGATCCAAAAAGCTCCCCTTTCACTTAAAGGGTCCCTGGAGGGGTTGGACAGGGTAGCATCGGGCTTGGTCTGAGATGGCCATTGGTGGGAGACAGTTTCAGAGGCCCAAGAAGCAGACACTGCATCTCACAATATCTTCATGTTGCCATGTTCACCATTATTCACTCACTACCCTGGATAAAAGCACTTAGGGGCCCCCATTAAACCCCGCACACACATGCTAGGGAGGGGGCATCCCAAGAAATGGCACACAGAGTCCACTCCAGCCCACCACAGTTTTCCCATCTCTCTAATGGGCATCAAAGTCACAAACTCTTCCAGATCAGCTAGTGGGCTAATGAGATACACCTGCAAAATAGCAGGCACTCAATCTGTGACCCGTGCACAGAGAATCCACACATAGCTCCTGCCTAGGCATGCAACTGCTGGAGACATTCCCAAGGGAATTGCTCCAAAGAAAAATTACTTCCTACCAGATACCAGGTGTGGTGGTATATACACTAGTAATCTCAGTATTTGGGAGGCTGAGACAGGAGGATCACAGGTTTGAGGTCAGCACGTAGGAACTTAGAGAGACCATATTTCAATATAAAAAAAATAAAAGACTGGGGGTATAGCTCCGTGGTAGAATGCCCCTATCCTCAGTACCTCCCACACACAAAATCCCCCACTCACACACACACAAAACAATTTTATGAATAGTTTGGAGTATTACTTTAAACATAGCTTCTCCCCCCCCCCGTTGTATCCAATTAAAATGTCCATCAATTTATTAGAGACTAAATTGTGTTATGTTGCAATGGTGTTTAACCAGTAAGATCAAAATGACAGGTAAGGATCCAGGTAAAATGTCCAGGAAAGAACTGGAGAAATAAGCCTGTCTACACTGATTACACCTGTGAGAAACTGTGCCCCCCAAGGAAGACTGAAGGGATGTGTAAATAATAGTTTATTTAAATATGTTTAAGTCATGTAATAGTTTAATGCATAATAAAAATGAAAATTAAATACTATCAGAGACAGATACGAATATATCTAAGTTATCAAGTTTCTACTGGGATGAGATCCTGACACATTAGTCCAAAACAAGTTGAATGTCATCTGAAAGGCTAGAGAAAAGCCTGTGACAAGCCCTTTTCCCACGGGGGACATGGAAGCAGGGTGGTCAAAATGAATATAGCTACCACGTGAGGTTCCAGGGTGGGACTGGTGTGCTTGGCTGGGAGCCCATGTAGGGTTGCGCCCATGCCACAGTCAGCCTCCCTCAACAGCCCAGGACATCCTGTCCTCCCCACCCCCATAACTGGAGAGAGACCTGGGCCCTGAAGAGGGGCTGCGGCTGTAACTGCACCCTGTCCTCAAGACAGCTGAGTACTTTATCTCCATGGGAAGAGAAATGTGTTTTCATTGCTGTTAGGACTGCCATGGGGGCCAGGAGACCTCTTTACAAAGGACTTCTTGTCTCAGCAAAGCACAAATGGATAACTGTTGTGTAGGGTCGCACAGGTGTAGGCTTGGAGGTGGAGAGGCTCAGCAGAGAGCTGGCTGCCTTGTCCTGGGAGCCCTGCCTGGTGGGCAGCAAGGCATAGAGAGTGGGGGGGTCTCTCCCTCAACAGACTGCCCATCATCTCCGGCATAGCTTTACCTCCTCCTCTTTCTCCAGGGCACCTCTTCCGGCCAGAACCAGCATTTTCCTGTCTGAGCACTGAGCATCTCACCCTGTGAGGTGGGCTATACTTCTGTTTTATGGACAAAATAAAATAAGGCTTGGAGAGGTTGATCTTGTGCCCAGTCATGAAGTTAGTAAGTAGTAGACCTGGGAATCCAGGCATGGTCCTGAGTCCCAAACAGCGGAAGTTGGGCCTCTTCCTTTTTCTGCTGTACCCCTGCACCACCCCCAGGCCCTCAGAAAGAATCTCTTAACTGCTGTGGATGCAAAAAGACCGTTGGAACAGCAGCTACGGTTCTTGACTTTCAATTCCTCCTCTGCAACCACTTGCAGATACTTCTGCTTTCTTCCCTCTCCCCTCCCACCTCTTCCTTCCTCCAGGACAGAGTTATGTGATAGTAACTCACATCCCTTCCCTTTGCATCTTCCGTTTCTCCTGCAGTTATTAATATGGTTCAAGGCAGGGGGCGGCGGGGGTGGGGGGACTGGCTCTCACCTACCTTCCAGCTCTCAGGTCCCAGCAAGCACCATCAGATAGGGGGCTTTCACCTTGGAGAGAAGGGGGAAAAGATAACTTCCAAACACTGGAGCCTCAGAGTCAGTCCAGCACTGTGCTAACACTTCATGTGGATCCATTCTGTCTTCCCTGACACCCTGGGAGGTGGGCGACACTTCTGTTTTACAGACAAAGGAAAATGAGGCTGGGAGAGGTTGATCTTTTGCCCAAAGTTGCAAAGCTACTGAGTGGAGGAGCTGGGATTCAGACTTCAGCTGCCTGACTCCAGAGCCCAGGCTTTTCTTTGCTCTAAATTCCTCCACTCTGTGTGCTCTTTTGTCTGGAATTCTAGGAAGTGTTGGTTCTGTTTCTCGTCAGCAGGGCCTGATGAGCCCCTCGGAGCAGGGTCTCTGGGTATTTGCATGTCGTCCCCAGAGGCAAACCCTGGGCGTGCAGAGCCTCCTTGTCCAGGATGTTCAGGCCCAGCTGGAATCCGAAGTCTTCTGGCCCCCTGCCCTGCCACATGGAAATGCCGTTTATACTGATCGGCTGCAGTTGGAAAGCTGCCTTTAGGTGCAGTGAGTCAAAGGACCACGTGGAAATACTTTAGCCTGAGCCCGCACTGGAGAAGCCCTGGCTCATTGCCATGAGTGGCGGCAGGTCCAATAATGCTGAGCTCCAGGTATTCCTGTTGCCAAGAAAGGGGATCTGGGAGACTGACCAGCATCTCTAGCTCATGCAAAAGGCACTAAGCATGTGGCTGCTCAGTAAGTAGGATCCTGTGCTGTGTGAAAGTAGGGCCTGGGTCCCAATGTCTTGGCAGTGGGATGCTCTTTCCTTGGCTATCTTGGATGGCAGAGAGAAGGGGTGTCTAAATTAGGGGATCATGGGCCCCTGGGGTGGTAGGCAAGTTTGTGAAAGTCTCTGTGTGCAAAGGGGAGCCACAGTGCTCTCTGCATTCTCTCATGAGCCACAAAAAGTCAAGGACCTCACCATCCAAGAGATTAGCAGAAATAAGGTGACTAAGCCATTTAGCAAGTCCAGACAGACAAGGTCACACAGGGAAAGCTGGCTGGGCGAGATGGCCATGCTTGTGCCAGCCTGTGAGGATGGGAAATGGTGCACAGGCTGGGTAGGCTTTCTGGGTAGCATGGAGTTCCTTCTGCCTCCCTTCCCAACTTGACCACACAGGCTGCAGACAGCAGGGCCCTTCGGGGAAGATGGCCTCGTCAACATCATCTGTGAACCTCATCTCCAAACTCAGAGCTTCCTCCCAGGTGGGGTTGCTGCTTCTCAGAGTTCCAATTTCCCCATCAGCCTTGGGCCATATATCTTCCCCTCCTTTCTCCTGGCTGCTTTATAGCTTGCTAGAAACACCTTTCCTTAGCACTTCGAAACGTATCACTTGAAAGCATCTTAACGTTAACCAATGTGATTCTTTTTTAATTTGAAGGGGCTTATTTCTCTGAATGGCTTTCCTGATCTTATAGGAGGGCATGCTCCCTAATATTAAACTTTTCTTTAAAGAGAGCAAAAAATGACTCACATCTGTTTGATATTTAATTCAAATTGAATGGCAGGACAGCAACAAAATTACACTGCAAAAGGCTATAAAGTGTGATGTTTAAAAGAGCCAAGCTTACTTTGCCAGGAAAATTTGAAATGACGAAGGATGGAGGGGATGAGGCCCAGGCATCAGGGAGCCTCCAACCTGGAAGCCAGAGGGCAGCAGCCAAGCTGGGACAGGAAGGAGGTGAGAGAAGGCTCCCTCTGCGCTGTAGGGTTTTGTAAGGGCTGTTTTCCAGCCACATGTAGTTGTGGTCTGGGATCACAGACTCAAGCAGGGGTCCTGATACTGTCTGGAATTCAGTGCCAGCAGCTCAGGTTGGGGGTGGGGTAGTGGCCTGTCTGGACCCTCCTAAGGGTTACTGGGGAATGCTGCACACAAGGTCTGGGTGGCCAACCAGGCGCTGCCCTCACTTAGTGTCCAGGAGGCCTGGGGTTCGGCTCTAATGCAGAGAGTTGAATTGAAAGCTCCTCTTCCCCCCACCAATCAGTTTACCAGAGACAATAATATCCTGGGTCTGAAAATACAGAAAAATAGGGTGGGGCTCAGAGACCCGTGTTTTCTCCAAAGAAGGTGACCACTAAGTGACACACAACCTGCCACTGCTCTGAGAGAGAAAGGAAAGATGAGAGTATGGTCTCTTACTGCATATTCCCTGCGGGGTCATACTCCAGGACCCGGGCACGACCATGTCAATTGTGAATCATATCTGGCAACATCTGCTGGGTGGGCCTGGACCTTGAGGCTGCACAACCCAAGCTCAGGCAGCACTGGCCCGCTAGTCCTCTCTGAGCACACGGGTGAAGGGGTGGGGGAGGCAGAGCAAGGACTGAGAGTGACTCAAATGTCGTGCCCACTTCCACCAGCTGAGCAGGTGTGGGCACACGTTCCCTCCCTGGTCCTCAGTTTCCTCCTTTAAGGTTATTTTGAACATCTAATATGATAAATATAAATGAAGTCACTTTTAAATAACAAAACAGTGTATGAGTTGTTTAGCATGGTAATTTTGACTTCTCCAGGACTTTCCGGTAGGCACCAACTTCATTTCTATGGTAGTTTTTTTATTTTTTGTTTTTTGAGTGTTTTTTGTTTTTTTTTTTTTTTTTTTTGGTACTGGGGACTGAAGTCAAAGGCATTCTGCCTCCAAGTTATACCCCCGGTCTTTTTTATTTCAAAACAGGGTCTCCTTAAGATACTGAGAGTCTTGCTAAGTTGCTGAGCTGTCCTGGAACCTGCGATCATCCTGTCTCAGCCTCGAAAGTGCTGGGGTTACAGGTGTGTGCTAACACTCCTGGCTTCCAAGGCACTTCACATAGGTTATTTTATTGCTTTGACCAGCAGTTGAGTACAAAGGATTGGAAAGTTGTTTTTTCCATACAGTGGTGTGCTGAAGCTGTTTCAAACAGTCTTACCAGGGCTGATTGTTAAATGATTGCATGTAATTCTCATTTAATAATTAAATTATATTTAATCATTATTAAGAATTGTGATTAAATTTCTAATTAAATTAAGACGAGATTATACAAACTTACAGTTAAACAAATTATATTTAATACAAAGTAAATAATTAGAACTCACAGCTTCCTAAGCATTCCACTACAGCTGTGCCCCGAGGCTCTTTGTGTCCACTGCACCTTGTGGCGGGAAGGCTACAGAGCGGAGTGCACTGTGCATCTTTCTCAGCCATTCAGTGGTATCTTGAAACTGACCTCAGTGGTGGGAGGAGAAATGACACCATAGATGGGCAAATGCTGCCCTGGAGAGCTAGTGTTTAACCACTTACCTGCACGTCTCTGACTGTAGAGACTGACAACGTGAGTGAGCCATTGGGACCTTCTCTAGTCTTGCCCATGCCAATGCCTTCCTCTCAACCCAGTACCTTCATCTAGCCTGGGTGTTTCATCATTCTCAGGAACCAGAGGCCAAGGTGATGACATTTCTTTACCTGAGCACATTGACTTCCTCAACCCCCCTCCCCACTGCGCCAATGGGGGTCTCTACCCTGCTTCTGTTTCCTCCTGAGCTGAGCCAAAACATTTGCTCTGGTTTATAAAGCATGCTGAGAATCTCAAGTGGAAGTATTTTCTCTTTCTTTAACTGAGGAGTAAAACTCACAGCTCATAATTACTCTGTGGTTTTCTGACCAACAGTTTACCTAGGCTTGACAGAGCCCAGAGGCAGGCATGTGTGTGTGCACGCGCGTGTGTGCATGTATGTGTTGGGGATAGAGAAGTGGGGAAAGAGAAGTCAGACCACCTGAGGTTTTGTGGTGTTTCAACTTGAAATCTACACAGCAACCACACGCCCTGCAGGCCAGGGGAAGAGGAACATAAAACTGAAAGACAGCACTCCAATTATTAGCTTCCCACCAATGAGTGTCCACAGGGGACCGTGTGTTTCTTGGTAATGAGGCTAGCTCTGGTTTTGGAAGCCTCCATCATTCAGCATCAGTCTGAATGCTTTCAATACCCCTAGAGCAGATCCCCAGGTTTGGGAGCTCTGGACCTTGTACATGTGTTTCTGAGTGGTGACAGGCTGGGTGGTTGTGCCGAATCAAGGAGACAGGACTCATGTAGAAACAGAAAACCTTCTGGTAGATAGCAGAATCAGGGCATGGGTCTCTACAGGGCCCTGCTGGAATTTGCCACTGGCTTCTGAGCTCATGGTTCTATTAACACTGTTTTAGTCAGTTTTTCTGCCTCTATGACTAAAATATCTGACAAGAACAACTTAGAGGAGGAAAGATTTATTCAGGCTCATGGTTTCAGAGGTTCAGTCCATAGTTGACCAGCTCTAAGGCTGAAACCGTGGCAGCAGGGTGCAAGGCAGAGAAAAGCTGCCTCAGTCATGGCAGCTGGAAGCAGAAAGAGTGTGAGAGGAAGGGACAAGGGACATATACTAAGACCATGCCCCCAGTGACCTACCTCCTCCAACTATGCCCTACCTCTGAACCTTCCTGCACTGGGCACCATGTTTCTAACACATGAGCTTTGGGGGACATTCTAAACTCAAATCATAACAGATACCTGATGATATTTGCTGGGTAGAATCACTCGCTGGTCCTCTTCTCACCCACGGCGCTTGGCTATTCACAGTGCATTTTAACCTTTCCATCAGCAGCTTGTTTTGTTTTGCAGTTCTACAAGTCTTTAATTTTGTGTTATTCTAGAAAAAGAGGAAAGAATTCACAACATTTTATGGCAGGTACCAACTCTCAGATGGGCATGAGGAAAGAGGCCCACCCAAACTTTGTAGGACCTGGGGTGGGGTGGGTGTCTCATCTGGGCTCTGATCATCTTCACTAGTGAATCAAGACCAGCAAATCCTCTCCAAGAGCTCTCGCACACCAGGACATGTTCTGTGTCAGGATGTGACTCTAGTCTCCACCTCATCAGCAGCTTTGTTGTGGTTTGAGGTTCTTCTCATAACCTTGTCCCCCAAGGCCTGCTCTTCTCCCACCCACATTCTTCCTCTCAGCCCACTCTTCTGCCATCAGTCAAGAAACTCTTCCTGAGGACCCACCAGGAGAGTGCCAGGAGACTGCCAATGTGCAGATATGTCCGGGAGTTCCTGCCACACAAGGGCTGTGTGGGAGGATCCAGCACGTTGGTGTTTGAAACGGGCCAGGCACAAGCAGCACACAGAGGGTACTCAATGCATGGCCCCCACTGAGGAAAGGACTTTTGAGCCATGGATAGCATCCCAAATCCCATCTGAGCTAGGAGGGAGAGGGCTCCCCTCTGTGAGAGAAGCCAGGGAGCTTTCTGGAGGAAGGAGTGTTTGGGGTTGGGCAATGTCTGATGTTGATGGCTGACATCACTGAGCATTTACAAGGTCCATGTTGTGTTTACAAGGTTACATGTTGTGTTTTTCAGTCTTCACAGAGGTGAGGTAGATACTAATGGTATCCCACATTATGCATGAGAAAAAAGTAGCTTGGGCGATGAAGGAAGTTTCCAGAATTGGTGGGTGGAGGGCAGCCAGGATTTGGGCATCAGCTCCTGAGGCCCCCTGTCTCTGCTCTATGCCCTGTCTCTTAGGTGGGGGGATCTCAAAGCAGGGTACCCGGCATCCTGTTGGGATGTGCAGAGACTGATCTGGGCCTCACCTTGCTTTCCTCTGTGCTTTACCGTCCAGTACCTGCCCTTTTTACCCTCCTCTTTACTTTCTCACAGGGGCTGAAGGCCCATAGATGGGTGATGGTGAGGGAGGGAAGTCAGAGTTTGCACATTACCTTCAGGAACCCCCTGAGCAATAGCCTCCTCTGCACTGTGGCCTCTCTCTGCTCTCCCTATTTAGTGGCCACCCTAGTGCTCCAGGAAGGCTGAGCAGCACAGACATGGCTGTAGTGACTGGCTCATGCTAGCATTTGACTGTTTGTCCTCAAATCCATTGTTCTCTTTTTCCCTTCCGGGAAGTTGAGCCCTGTGGGCTGCATATCTCAGCTGGTCAGCTACTTCTGGTGGGAGATGGGAGGCTAGAAAAGGAAAGAGGCTAGGCTATTTCTCCCTCTCTCCCAGCAGCTCATGTGGAGTCCCATGAATCAGCCAATGACAGCAGAGGCCTCTCCTCAGTGGTTCCAACCCTTCCTGGGCAGCCTTTCCCTCCAGGGTTCCTACTTTCACGGGGGATCTCCAGGGCAGGTCTAGCCCCGGGCTAGACAGGGCCCACTCAGGCTCTACTTACACCACCTCCCTCAATTGCCCCTCCAGCCCCAGGGGTTGTGGCCAGCAGTGACAGCAACTTCCTACTCATAATTTTTCTATTGTATCCCTGAGTTCCTATCTCAGCAATTCTGCCACTTGTGTATCCAAGACCCTGAATTAAGTTTATGGAATATTTAAGAGTAGCTTTTGTTTTCCCAACTAGACCCCGGATGATATATCCCCTGAACAAGGTAACTTAATAGGGGCCATGTTCCCAGCCCATCTGCAGCAGACTCTGGAAGAGTGACAGACATCTTGATGTCCTGACCCCTCAGAGAAGCAATCACAGCAAGCCCAGGTCTGGCTGCCTGGCTGAGCTCTCCTGCCAAGGGCCCTCTCCTCTGCCTTATTCTGAAGTCTCCCACCCTACCCCCTGTGTCTTTGTCTAGAAAGGAAAAGGAAGCAAACATCTCAGACAGTGTTTCCAGCCATTAGAAATCTGGGCTCAGAGCCTGGGCTGCCCTGATGGCTTTGCAGGTACCTGCTACATGTAAGCTCTGTGTTGTTAGGTAACTCAAAGGGGATCAGATAAATAAGAGAGGAGGGGCAAAATCTCCTGCCTCTCTAGAGCAAATCTGCACTTTCTCTGGCTCCTTGCTAGTTATTTCCAAAAGTCTGGAGCGGGGCACTTTGCTGCAAATGTCCTATTAAGAAGTGGGCATTGTGGTCATAGAGACCATTTTCTCCTGGAAAGAAAAGACAGAGGAACTACTAACAGCCCCAGGGGTGCTGGCATCCTCACCAGAACGTACATTTTTGTGGAACAAGCCCCCTTGCCAAAGGTTGCTTTAAAGTCCTTTCAACTCACATACCTAAAGAAGAAACTAATTAAACTCTTTTGTGGGGGATCACCTGGCTTCCACAGCCTCTCACTGAGGATGTTTCATTCCCACTGGAGCGTGTGATTGGGAAGCAAAGGTAAATGGCAGCAATTTATTCCTGCATCATTTTTTCCTTCAGCAGGATTAAAGCTGCCCTAGCCATAAAGAGTTTACAAACTCTAAAGAAAGATAATAACTTCCCTTCTCACAGCCCGGTCACACGGAGGTAAAGCATGTTTCCAATCAGCTGAGAATGTAACTCAAATGGTAGGTTTTATTTCACTTTAATCCGCCTGAGAGTTCATGGTAAAGGTAAGAGGAATCACAGCCCCACAATGTGAACTGAGTTCATTAAATTCAGCGTCTCCTCCTAAAGGTTGAGGTGCTAGGCATGCTTACTCTTCCTCCCAAGTCTTGGATAGGCTGAGGTTCTAGTGCAATGGTGAGTGGCCCAGGTCTGTCGCAGCTGTACAGGGCCAGCTGACCTCAGGGACCACAGCAACATCAGCCAGTACCAGATCCCATGGGGCGAAAGCTGAGGACGAGGAAGCAGTGGGGCCTGAGAAGCAAGCCCACCGGGCAGTGGGAAGGGAAGCAGGCGTCCCAGCTGGCCACAGAAGTAGTGACGAGCTATTTGCACGGTTTGGCGCCCTTACTCACGCACATCTCTTTGCTGACTGTAGCCTGGTGGCTCAGTAGGCAGTGCAGCAAGAACCCACTCTCAGTTCCTGTCTTGGCTCTGCTATTTAGATGTTGGGGGACCTGGAAGTAGTCCCTGGACTGAGTTTTACTTTACTTGTTCATGAAGTGACCTTTTCCTCGATGACTTGCTGGGAAAGTTTTAATGCCACTCCTTCTCGGAGACACACCCCTTCAGGTTAAGGACTGGCCATCTTCTTTGAGAATGCAGGTGCCCCCAGCAGGTGACATCCTGGTCTCCAATGGCCTTAGGGGATCTCTTTGACAGGCAGCTCTGATGTGTGCAGATGAATTGATGGGACAGCAAGGCGGGTGTTGCTGGGGAATGCTTGGGGGAGAGGTATACACAGGCTAGCCCCTACTATGTAAGGGTCAGGGAGAAGGGTCCTGGCATGTCCTATGAACACTCGGTGGGCAACAGGCTGCACTCAGTCCAGCCAGCCTCATCCCTCATTGCTATTGCTCAGGGCCTCCTGGGTGCCTGCCTCTGCTGGGGACTGAAAGTGCTGGCTAACAGCTGTCTCTCCCTCTCTATGACATGGTACTCTGTCAAATCTGTCAACCATTCTCAGAATCCCCAAACCCCAGGTTCTCTGTGTGTGTGTGTGTGTGTGTGTGTGTGTGTGTGTGTGTGTGTGTGTTTTACTAGGAATTGAACCCAGGGTCATTCTACTTCTGAGCTACGACCTTGACACTTTTTATTTTTATTTATTTATTTTTTTGCAGTACTAGGGATAGAACCCAGGGGCATTCTACCTCCTAGCTACACCCCCAGCCCTGTTTTTATTCTTTATTTTGAAACAGGATCTCATAAGTGCAGAGGGCTTCACTAAGTAGCTGAGGCTGGCTACAAACCCGAGATCCTCCTGTCTCTCTCAACCTCTCAAGTACTAGGATTACAAGCGTGCACCACCATACCTGGCTGACATTTTTTATTTTTATCTTGAAACACGGTCTTACAAGTTGCTGAGGCAGGCCCCAAACCTGCAATCCTCCTGTCTCAGCCTCCCATGTACTGGAATTACCACGTCCAGTTCTCAGGTTCCTCTTGAGTTTAGGCTACAGGGTCTTAATGAGAAGGAAACACAACCTTGTCCTGCCCCAGCTAGAAGCTGTGGACTGCCCTACTGAGCCCAGAGGAGGCAGAGGCCGATGCTTCTGCGGTCTGCCCAGGCCTCATGACCCCTGGCCTCACTGCTGCCCTGCTCCCTGGCTCCTTCCACTGTGGGCTTCGGTCTGCTGGAGACCAGCCCGAGAAGCCTGGCTCAGATATTAGCACCCAGGGGACTGTGGCCCTGACCACCAGTGCCTGTCTGTCTGTCCATCTGTCCTCATCACACCAACAACCTGTGGCCTTTGTCTGCATGGAGCTTGAGGTGTCACTGGAGAGACACATGTGGAATGTGTGGCCCCAGCATGCTAATGTCCCACCAGGACTTCCTGGTCTACCTCAGCTTCCTTCCTCTAGGCTGCAGCAGGGGCCTGCTCTGCAGATTCTGTGTCTCACTGTGTTTCCAAGAACATTCACATTCTTGGAAAAGTAGAGGAGTGGAGGGTTAAGCTGCCTTAAAGGGCAGCACAGGGGGTCACGTCTAAATTTCCAGATGTTGTCTCAGAGAATCACAGCACTCTAAGGTCTGCCCAACTGTAATTGTTGTGGCTCCTTGTCACTGATGTGTTTGTGTATGTGTACTGTGAACCCAGTCCATGTGTCTACTTGCATTCAATTTTCTCCACTGAACTGGCCAACGCTACTGGCCCTCCATGGACCCCACTGGTTGCCTTCCATGCGGTGTCTCACTTCATCTCTATGATGACTATAAGGGAGAAGTACTGTTATCATTCTCATTTTCTAGAAGAAACTATAGCACAGGGAGAGCCCGTTCTTGTCAAAGATCACAGAGCTGCTAAGTGGGCCACATGAATTCTAAGCCAGGAAGCAGCCTAACCACGAAGCCTCAGCTTGGAGCCACCTGAGGTCTTGGGCATGAGCACACCGTCTGTGTACTGCAGGCTGCCCTGCTGTGGGAGTGGAGGGAATGCAGCCTCTCTCAGGAAGTCTGCAGCAAGGCAAGTGTCGTCAGGTGTGTAGACCGGGGTCCTGAAGCCAACCTGGAAATTCCACCTGTTAGGAGAGTGGGGTGTGGGTCCTGGATCTGATGATTTAAATGGCTTTCCACTCAAGAAAAGTGCAGCCTAGGATGAGCAGAGCTTTGCTGTCCTGAAAACTTAATGTGAGGCCAGGTCTGTTTCCTGGGACGATTTCGTGAGTTGGTACAATCTGAAACAACAAGCCAGATGTTTCCTGGTTCCCAGCCATGTAGTGTTGGCCTGTCATTCTTTAGCCTGCTGTTCAGTGCTTCCCGGGCCACTGAGGGCCTCACAAACACCTCACCCCAAAGGTCCATCACAGATTCTGCCATGGTGGAAGTAGACTGCTCCCTCTCCTAGAACCTCAGCAGGGCTGGGGCCCTGGAGATGGGAGCTCAGCCACAGCAGTTTATCCCAAAGGTTCTCCAGAGGCACTGGGGAGCCATGCCTGGGGCCCCAGGACACTGCTCCTAGCTTGCTTTCCTCAGCCTGTGATGTCCAGGTGCAGCTCCCGGCCACAGCTTCTGGGGTTCCCTGTGTGGGTGGCTGCTCTGTAATGTGCAGTCCAGGCAGCACTTTGGTTTGTGAGGGGCCATTGCTGCCTTTGCGATGAGCACGTGAGACACAGAGGCGGCTCCCAGCAGTGGATTTCATTGAACCAAACTGCACATGGCCATTTCTCCTTGTCAGCCCAGCAGCATGTCTCACATTCTATGAATCCTTGTTAGAAGGACTTCAGGTGCAAAAGCAAGTTAAGACCTCATCCTGGTTGCCCACCAAGAGAATCATAGCATGTGATAAGCTCTTGGGCTCTGGAGCCAGCTGGCCAGGGTTCAAATCCCCCTTAGTTCTAGGTTCATGGTGAGCCCTGGGGTCTAGACCTATTAGGTTCCCTCTCTCAGGTCCCATGCCAGTGGCTGACCCTTGTTGAGTGCCTACTGTGTGCCAGGCACTGAACTAAGTGTACCTTATATGTATTGCCTCCTAACAGCTTTGGTGAGCAGGTACTGTCATCTTACCATTTTCCAGACGGAAGAATAGAGGCAAAAGCAGGGTAAGTCATTTTCCCAAGATCACACATGATGAATGGTGATGTTGGGCAAAATCATCAACCTTGTTGAGCCTCAGTTTCTTCACCTGTAAAGTGCGGTTAATACATTCATTGTCTATCTGAGGTTTATTTTTTATTTATTATTATTATTGTTTTGCAGTACTGGGGATGGAACCCAGGGGCATTCTACCTCTGAGCGACATCCCAGCCCTAATTTTTATTTTTTTATTTTGAAAAAGGGTCTCACTAATTTGCAGAGGGCCTCACTAAGTAGCTGAGGCTGGCCGTGAACCCAGAACCTCCTGTCTCAGCCTCCCAAGTACTGGGATTACAAGCATGCGCCACCATGCCCAGCTTCTATCTGAGGTTTAAATGAAGCAATATACACAGCACCCAGCAGAATGCTGAGCACACAGTGTCAGTATACAAGGCCAGAGAAAATAGAATGGCTATGGCCCCAGTCACAGTGGTGATCAAATAAGTCACTAGCTCCTGAACATTGGTCTTTCCTGGAGGCTCCCAGAAGGCAGGGACTGTCAGATTGGTTACTTCTGGTTCTTGGGGCTTTGTGCATCTGGTACAAGGTGAGTTCTTGATGAATGTTTGTTTAATGAATGAATGAGGAGCTGCTTTGGGAGTCCCAGAGTCCCATTCCAGCATTGTGCAGCCCCATCCCTGGCAGCTTCTACTTTCTGGCTGTGATCTGGGTGCACTTGATTCATATTATTGGAGGGGAAGCTTCTGAAGCAAAGGCACAGCTGGGTCTTGTACAGCACCATCTTCCTCATGGGGAAGAGGCTCAGGGTCTGGGAGCACAGATGAACCTCCTTAGCCTGTCTTAGGTACAAAAGGGTCTTGTTTCCTGGGTGGAATATGGCAAATGTTGCAGAGTTACAGACCCTAAGGATGAGAGTTGGCCGGCGGGCATTGCCATGCCCTCGGTCCCTGGGGTACCTGAATCATGATGATCATCAGGGTTTGTAGGCTGGACCCTCCATTGCACAGTTGAACACTGTTTCTTTTTGTGTGTGTGGTATTGGGGATTGAACCCAGGGCATTCTACTTCTGGGCTACATCCCTAGCCCTATTTTATTTGAAACAGGGTCTCACTAAGTTGCAGAGGGCTTCACTAAGTTGCTGAGACTGGCTGTGAACTTGCAATCCTCCTGTCTCAGCCTCCTAAATACTGGGATTATAAGTGTGTGCCACCACACCCAGTTTGAACAGTTTTGGAACCACTCTCTCCCTTCTCAAGATGGCATGGCAAGCAGCTTCTAGCATTGTGCCCCTCACCCCCACTCTCCCACCTTTGGCCAGCCTGGCATCTTACCAATCCCCCTCCCTTTTTTAAAAGACCACCCCCAATGGTACATGACTCACCCTGAGTGAAATAACCACTGGGTTGAATTCTAACCCAACCTCTCCTCTTATAGAATTAGTCCTGGAAAGAGCTGGAAACCACCTTTCCCTGAAGACCTTTGCCCTGGCAGCAGCCAAGGCTTTGATCCAGAAGTGACAGGGTGGGAGAGTGTGAAGAGGAGGAGGAGGAGGAGGAGGAGAAAGAGAAGAAGGAGGAGGAGGGTGACAATGGATCTCCAGGCAGGCCCAGCTCCCAGCTCCCATCCCAGGAGACCTGAGCCTCGCCTTGTCCCTTCCAGAAATGTGAGCCTTGAACTTTCCAATTTCCTCTTACACCTCTCCTAGGCTTCCCGCCCCCTCCTCTGCAGGACAACATGGTGTGCATGTGGCTCATCTGCGGAGCAGGGAATCTTATGGGTATGCCAGCTTAATGAAATACGTGCGGTTTATTAAACACAGGCTTCCCTAAGCCTCAAGTGCCTGTGGGTATTTGAAAGCTGAAGGTAACCCGGAGCTACCACAAACGTAATTGCTACATGTGTCCAGGCATTCCTGTCTCAACCTCAAACCCCTACCCTTCAGCAGTGAGCCAAATGAGCAACATAAAGTAATTCCTAGTCAGAAGAGGGGGGAAATGTGGGGAGACGCTGAGAAAGGCTCCCCAGAAGCCCTCAGGGCCTCTCAAAGTATATGAAGTTCCCATTACCTCTAGCCACGGGCGAGGTTTCTCTACCCGCTGGCGGCTCAGTGTTTCAGAGTTGTTCTCTAGGAGTGAGGCAGGCAGCATGCCTGAACGTCAGCCCCCAGTGTCAACCTCGCATGATGTAGCTCAAATATTTCAAGCCTCGTTCGTTCTAGCCAGCCTTGCTCTCAGCAGTAAGCAACTCCCTCTGGAGTTGTATTTCTGCTCCTCCTCCAGGGTTCGGCTGGAGAAGGCTGTTCCCTGTCTGGGAGGGCCATGGATAAAGCCCAGGTTACTTGGAGTTTGGGCTTCTGAACAGAGGAGGCTGCTCCTGGGGGAGGTGTTCTCATTGTCAGTCTCCTCAGCCTTGAGTCTGTGGATCAGGGGTGAAAGGCTCAGATGGAAGCAGCAGATGAAGGCCTCAAGCCAAGTGCCTCCCTCTACCTGGATAGTCATCTAGATGCCAGAGAAGGAGACTTTGTTGATGCTCAGGGAGACCTGCTCCAGGTACCTCAGCAGCAGCCTGTTGACCCACACTCGGCTCTTGGGGCTCAAGTTCTTGAGGCAAAAGGCCAGCAGAGTGCTGCCCTTCTCCATGTAGGACTCCAGGGACAGGTGTTGGCGGGAGAGACGGGTAGCTGCAGCTGGAGGTGGGCATCCTGCCCCCGCCCAACCAGCAGCCAGCTGGTGTCCTGCTGCAGCCACAGTGGGCAAAGGCAGCTGGGCCCAGCGTGGGGTGGTATAGGTTCACTCACAAGACCCCGAGGATAAGAACCTGGGAAGGCCGGGCATGGTGGTACACACCTGTAATTCAATCTCAGTACTTGGGAGACTGGGACAAGATGATCACAGGTTCAAGGACATCCTCAGCAACCTTGCAAGGCCCTGTTTCAAAATAAGAAACAAAAAGGGCTGGAGGTATAGCTCAGAGGTAGAATATCCCTAGGTTCAATCCCTGGTACCAAAACAAAACAAAACAAAACCCCCTGAGAAGAATGGAATACAGACACCCCTGTGGCTTCCTGAGGCCAGACAGCTCGCTCACCTCTGGAATCTTGGGCCACATCTGGCCAAACAGCGCCCTGTGTCCTTGGATACAGTCATTCTCCCCAAGTCAGGATGGACCAAGGCTGGGGCTGGTGTGGAGCAGGGTCTAGCTCTAGCTTGGTCTGCCCTGTGCTCTGAGGGCAGGGCATGCCACCCATCCTCTCGGGATTTTATTTTCTGTACTATAGGCATGTTCATCTTTTACACAAGGAATAAGGCATACTGTCTTGTAGGGTGGGGTTTTGGCAGACTGTTGGTCATTTGAGGATAATTTGGTCCTGTTTCATGGGAAGGGGAGGGTGGACAGACAAGGTACACCTTTTTGTATCTGATAGTCATGCAACAAACCCTTGCTGAGCTGTCCTTTGAGCCTGGATCCAAACCATAAGAGGTAACCAAGCACCCAGCGAGGGGAGGAGTTAGTGCTCCTAGCTCTGGAGGCATGGGGAGGGGGCACCAAGAGGGACACTCCCCTGGTTCTGGGCATCAGAAAGGCTGCCTGGAGACTCCAGGGGAGAATAGAAACAGGTTGTACCTTCCAAGTACTTCCTGTGGGCAGGCACAATGCCCAGTGCTTTTCCCTTGTGAACAGGCACGTATCTTAGCCTCACCTCTGGGCAGGAAACAGATCCTGATGGAAATGGTGGAGGATGCTCAGAGATCTCCACCAAAGGACCCACAGCAGCTCCGGCTCCGGCTCCGGCTCCAGCTCCGGCTCCGTTGGAGCATCTGGTGGTGTCCTACTGTTCGAAATGTGCACATCATTTGCCCCACAGCTCCATCTCAGGAATTTGTCCTTTAGAATCTCATTGGCACGCAGGTAAAGGCCATTTCCAATGGTCAGCCTTGCTCCTGCATGAATGTGAGGAACACAAACTCTCCCCCACATCCACACTCCTGGGTTCTGTCCCAAACTCTGAATTTAAATACCACTCATCTTTCAAGACCAGGGTCAAATGTTATCTCTTCTATGAAGCTTTTTTCTCTGGGGAAGGGAACCCTTCTCTGTCCACTACATCCATGGCAGGGAGAATCCCACTTGGGGTACCTAGCCAAACCCTTCCCCCATTTTTGCATTTTATACCAGAGTTCTGTGAACCCTTGTCCTGTCTTCTCTGAACCCCTCTTCAGCCTCCCTGAGGTCTCTCAAGGGCAGCGTTATCCCACTGCCCAGAATAGATAGCACCCAGCCACAGCAGGTGTCTGGGGCGGGTCTACCAATAGGCTAAGTGGGAAGTTCACACAGATGGTGAAATCAAGTCCTGACAGACCACATGCCAGGTGGTGGAGTCCTTGTCTCTCCTTTTCTCCAGCCCTCTGTTCCTCTTGCCTTTTGTATGCAATAGGTTAATGAGGATCTTCCAGTCTGACAGTGAGGCCTGGGCCCCTCAGGACACCCCTTTCCCTAGTGCACATGCACCTCTGCCCTCATTCTCTCTCTGGCCCCTGCCTGCAGAAAGCCTCTTAATGATGTAAGGGAAAACGGGTGAACCCAGGACAGCTGGACTGGTTATCCATGCCCTCAGGTCTGGCCAGAAACTCAAGAGTTCACTCCTAGAAAACAATCTCATGGTCTGGGGACTTTGATAGAATCACTCACAAAGAAAGATTTGTGCTGGGATTTGTGCTGTAATTCCAGTACATGGGAGGCTGAGGAGGATAGCAGGTTCAAGGCCAGCCTCAGCAACTTAGCAAAAATCTTCAGTAGCTTAGTAAGACTCTGTTGTTTCAAAAAAATTGAAAAATAAGCTGGGGTGTAGCTCAGAAGAAAAATGTCCCTGGGTTTAATCCCCAATGTAAGAAAGAAGAAAGGGTTTGAGAGAAAGAGAGAGAGAGAGAGAGAGAGAGAGAGAGAGAGAGAGAGAGGACTTGCTGTCACTCTCTGTGACCTTACTCTGCTCTGCTGAATGGTCCAGAATTGACAGCAATTGCCCATCAAAGTGGAGCCCAGTAAGACAGTCTCTTAGATCCCAGCAGATCTGGGAAGCAGGAACACAGCCCTCCTGACCAGCCTCTGGCCACGGCATGAGGAAGATACTCTGGGGTGTGTCTCTGACAAGGAGCCCTCCTCTCAGCCTCCTGGAGGGGTCCAGACTCTTTGACCATCTGTCACCTGCTTTATTACCAGGGCACATCAAGCCTTGGCCCTGCAGCCATGAGCTCTCTGGAGTGAGTGGGTCTGGGCTGGGGCAGGGCCGGGAGGGCTCTTATGGCTGTGGTTCAGGAGCATGATGTGTCAGAACATGCTCAGTTCTGTTGCTTTCTTCTTTTTTGGGGAAAGAAAATGAAAGTGTAATTTTCTATTGTAGCAGTGCAGCCCACTGCTGATAATTGGAAAATTCCAGTTTGGGACCCCTTCTGAGAGGGGCCTCCTGATAGGTGGGATTCCCTTCTGGGCGGCAGTGCTGGGAGCCTCTACTGTCCCAGCTCCATGGTATCCTTTACTACCCCAGCTCCATGGTATCAGGGAACATTCTCTCCCTGGCAGTCAAAAGGGGTTAAAGCAGCCTGGTGCATTAGAAAGGAGGCCTTTGTGGGCAGAGCAGGAAGTCCCAACACTGTGAGCAGCACATTCTGACTGGCTGAGGGTGGCTGAGGGGCTGTGGGCAATGTGGCAGTCCCCAGAGTGTCTCCAGAAAGAGCAGGGCACAGGGGAGGGCAGAGAATGGCCACTTGCAGAGGTGGTCTCCCCTGCAGAGCATGAAGAAGGCTGTCTCTTGTGCCCATTCCTCCTGTCTCTGCTGTCTGTGAGCAGCCCAGAACAGGTCCAGGTGGATATATATACTTTTATTGGTTCATTGCAATTACACACCACAGTGAGGTTCGGTGTGATACAAGCATGCATGCACACAGCTCTTGGTGTGCTTCTGCACACATGCCACCCCATACATCCCAGCAAAACTGATAGTAAGCCAGGCATAGTGGCACAGGCTTGTAATCCTAGTACTGGGGAGGCTGAGACAGGAGGATCATAGATTCAAGGACAGTCTTAGCAATTTAGTGAGGCTTTCAGCAACCCAGTGAAACCCTATTTCCATATATGAAATAAAATTGGTTTGGGGATGTAGCTGACGGGTAGAATACCTCTGGGTTCAATTCCCAGTAACACACACACACACTCACACACACATGCACACGCACACGCACGTGCAACACACAACTGGTAGTAATACCTTTATACATTGCCAGAGCATTATTTGAACTGTTTTCTTCCTCGATACTTTTTTTCCCCTCCTACCTCCCTCCTCTAACCCCCTTCTACTACCTTCCTGGTCTCTCTTCACATTTATCCAAAGTCATTTATGGTTCCTATTTTCCCTTTAGCTTCCACATAGGAGCGAAAACATACAACCCTGACTGGCTGATCTCACTTAGCATAATATTGTCTAGTTCTATCCACATAATTTTGTTCTTTGTTAAGTGGCATGGCTCTTCATAGCCCACCAGCATGCTCATACCACTTTCCTACCCACCACCTTGCCAAGGTGACAGAAGACATGTGACCATCTCACACAGGGGTAATCGAGGCCCTAGGAGGGTCAGTGCCAGGCCTGAGGCCCCAGTGGGTCAGAGGCATTATCCTTTCTCCCATTGAACTCTGGCTGTCCTGGAGCCTCTCTGAGGCTAAGAGCTGAAGGGGGCAGGCCAGCCCAGGCCACCCTGATCAGCCAGCGGGTTCCCTCCTGATCTGCCCCAAGCCCACTGCTTCCTCACTCCACATAGGCCCCTTCTGGGCAGTAGTCAGAAACCTGGCCTACTTCCTCTATTCTGAGCATTTAGGTTCTCCCTTGACTCTGGTTGGTTGCCTAGTAACTAAAGGAGTAAAGCAGAACTCTAACCATAGTCACCATCCCTATCTGCCCCAGCCAATGTGATACCACTGGGGCTCCCTAGGCAACCAGCTCCCGCAGAGATGAGCACTGGATTTGCCCTTGGAATGAACCAAGCATTAAGTACAGACTCCTGCCGGAGGTCCATCCTCTCTGCTGTCTCCTGCACTCTGGCAAGCCCCAAGCTGTGCCAGATATGCAAGTGAGGCCTTCCCTCAGGGAGGCACAGCCAGGCTCACATTTAGGATGCCAGGCTGAAATAGGGGCACAGGAGACTCCAGTGAGAACAGTTGTGGCTACAGAATGGCGGTGATTGGAATGCTTCCGGTAGTGGTCAGGCAGGGCCTTCTGGAGGAGAGGCCTTAGAGCCAATTCTAAACCTGGAGCATAGACTAGAGAGGCTGGTTGCCCAGCAGTTAAAGGTCTAGGCTTTGGTGTCAGCCATATGTCACTCACGTTCTACATTTTAGTAACCACGCCAGCCTGAGTAAATTTTTTTACCTCTCAGAGCCTTGGGTTTTCAGCTTATAAAATGGGAACAGTAAGAATCCCTATTTCAACTGACTATTGTGAATGTTCAGAAAAGAAAAAGAAGTATTAAAGTGCTTAGGTTTGGTGCCTGATGCAGTTTACTCAACAAATGGGAGCTGACCTAAAAGATTAATAAGGAGGTTTCAGCTCCAGCTGTGGAAAGAGGCCAGCCTTCCCACCAGGAAGAACTACAAACACTGGATTTTTAAAAATATGTTTGAAGGCATTAAGGAAGCCAGGTCTTGGGCCAAGGCCTCAGGGAGAAGGAAAATCTATTCGTTTAAGCCTGGCATGCTTCCCTCCTCTTCTGTGAGGCATTTGCCAGCTTAAAAGTGATATGGAGCCGGGCGTGGTGGCGCACGCTTGTAATCCCAGCATTCGGGAGGCTGAGACCTGAGGATCCGGGTTCGCGGCCAGCCTCAGCTACCTAGTGAGGCACTCCGCAACTTAGTGAGACTCGGTTTCAAAATAAAGAATAAAAAATGGGGCTGGGGGTGTAGCTTGGAGGTAGAATGCCCCTGGGTTCAATCCCCAGTACCGCAAAAAAAAAAAAAAAGTGATATGGGCTTAGAAGCTGAGCAGAAAGTGGTATTTGAAAATTCAAGAGTCTCACAGAACAGGAGATACTCACCCTAGAGCTCAGGATTCAAAAGGCCAAGAGCCTAGGTTTAAAAAAAAAAAAAAGATGCTGTGGTTTAAATGGAGTGACCCCAGAAAAGCTCATATGTTGGAAATGCACCAAGTTTCCAAGGTTCGAATGGTTGGAGGAGGTGGGTCATTGGAGATGTCCCTGGCTACTTTCTCTCTTTTTCTTTTTTCTTTTTTTTTTTGCAGTACTGGAGATGGAACCCAGGGGCATTATACCTCCAAGCTACACCCCCAGCCCTATTTTTTATTCTTTATTTTGGAACAGGGTCTCACTAAGTTGCGGAGGGCCTCACTAGGTAGCTGAGCCTGGCTGCAAACCCTGATCCTCAGGTCTCAGCCTCCCAAATGCTGGGATTACAAGCGTGCGCCACCACGCCTGGCTCTCT
>PVLC010023085.1:0-26059 GCA_004027655.1 Graphiurus murinus | reverse complement strand
AGATATTACTTAGGTGAAGTACCATGTTTGCTTACTTCTAGGAGATAAAAAAAAATTATGGTTGATCTCTCTTTCTCTCCTCCTCAGTTTTCCTTGCTTCTTCTACTCCTCTCTCTTTCATCTCAGTGGTCCATCCCCATCTTTTTGCTTTCTTCTCTCTATACTTCGAGTCGAGTCTCAACTTCTTTTTTCTTTTTTTTGTGGTACTGGGAATTGAGCCCAGGGACATTCTACCTCTGAGCTATACCCCCAGCCCTTTTAATTTTTTTTTGTTTGTTTATTTTGAAACAGGATCTCATTAGGTTGCTGAGAGTCCAAGTTGCAGAGGCTGATCTCAAATCTATAATCCTTCTGTCTCAGCCTCCCAAGTACTGGGATAATAGGCATGCAACCCCACACCCGGCTTCCCACTCCTACTTTACTGCTTTAGAAGAACATGTGGTTGATGTTCCCCTAGCCGCCTGCTACATCCTCTCTCATAAACCTACCAGCTTTTCCAACCAATTTTGGTTTCTAGGAAGCCTCCTGCCCTCTTTAAATATCTTCACTCCCAGCCAGTGTTATATTATAGGGGGAGGAAAAAGCTAACAGCAGAATATTCCAGAATCAAAGATGTTCAAAAGTGTTTTAAGGTTCAAAAGTCACATTTTCATAAGCATAGGTTCCCGGGTGATGGGACACTGGCAGATACTACCCATGTTTTACCAGTGTGCGTCAACTCACAGAGGAGATTTATATTAATAATTATGGCAAACAAAGGAGCTTAATATGTTTCACCTATGATTTTAAACACTTGACCTATTTTAACCCATCTAATTCTCATCATGAGCCTATGAAGGTAATGCTATTATTATTATTGTTATTTTATTATTATTTACATTTTTGCTGAGGTACAGAAAGTTAAGTAGCATTATCAGGGTCAGAGTTGGTATGACCTAGACCAATGGTTACCAAACGTGTGCCCTGACACAGCAGCAGCAGCATCTGGGAACTTGTTAGAAATGTGAGTTCTGAGATTTTGCCTTATGTGCAAGCTCATGAGATAAACTGTCATAGCAGGGCGTGGTGGCAGTACTTGCCAGTACTTGGGAAGCTGAGACAGAAAGATTGTAGGTTCTTGGTCAGCCTCAGCAATTTAGTGAGATCCTCAGCAACTTAGCAAAACGCTGTTTTGAAATAAAAAAATAAATAAAAATTAAAAGGGCAGAGTGTGTAGCTCAGAATAACCTGAGTCCAATTCACAGTAACACACACACACACACACACACACACACACACACACACACACACACACAATACTGACTGTCATAGTTTTGTGGATATTGGCAAAAGGCATGCGACACCTAGGTCAGAGACAAAGGACTTCATTTCCCATGGCACAGAAAGTACTATGAACTTCAAATTACCTTGCTTCTCCTGGTTCCTCATTCCCACCATGAACAATGCAGAGGAAGGTGCTACGCATGCAGGGGATGGAGTACATCTGAGGGATCTCGAGCTTAGAAAAGCCCGCCATTTCATAATGGGTTTCCAGCAAATCTGCTTGACTTTTTTAGGATTGAGATATTATCTCTATTACCCTGGGCAGTAAATAAAACTGCTTTCTGATCCAGAGGGAGATACTGTCTCCATCTTCCTAGGTCATTCTCTGTACAAACCAGAGTGCACAGTCCGGAGCGAAGCTTGTCCTTAACTCTGATCACAAGACACACAGAAATACAAGAGACCTGTGGAGGACTGTCTCCCAAAGAGGGCTGAAAAGAATACCATTTGGCTTATTGTCATCATCATTTGGGATAAAGCCACTGTCTATTCCTACCCTCCTCTCTCACACAGACATGCTTCAAATGTGTTTGGTATATATCCTTGACTATGCAGGAAGGGTAGGAATCTTCATAAAATAAGCAGTTACTTTGTGTGCATTAGAGCCCTTCTTCTATTTCTTACTTTCTTTTCACTAAGTACTATTTTTTAAGATTCCTCCACTTTGCCATTTGCTAATCCTGTTCCCATCTTTGAATATCTGCAGTTCCCATCTTTGAATATCTGCAGAAAACCCCACAATCACTTCCCTAGTAGTGGAACTCACACACACACACACACACACACACACACACATACACACACACATAGTCATACACATACACACACATTTCTTGTATGGTTTAAACTACTGTTTGAACGTGTCCCCCAAAGTTCAGATGTGGGGAACTTAGTTTCCAATGCAACAGGGTTTGGAGCTGGGATCTCTAAAGGGCGATTAGATCATGGGGTGATTAGATCCGCTCTCAGGAGATGTGGATTCACCCTCTTATCACAGGAATGGGTTAGTTATTGTGGGAATGGGTTCCTGATAAATGGTGAGTTTGGATCCCTTTCCTGCTCTCTCTCTCTCTCACACACTCTCTCACTATCTGATGCTTTCCACCATGTTGGGACATATCAAGAAGACCTTACTAGATGTGACCCATTGACCTTGAACTTACCAGCCTCCAAAACTAGGAGCTAAACAGATTTCTGTTCATTATAAATTTCCCAGTCTAAGCTGGAGGTGGTGTTGCACTCCTATAATCCTAGTACTTGGAAGACTGAGATGGGAGGATCCCACGTTTGAGGCCAGCTATGGCAACTTAGCAAGACTCTCAGCAACTTAGTGAGACCTTGTTTCAAAATAAAGAATACAAAGGGCTAGGGATGTAGCTGCAAAGCCAAAATGTCCCTCTCATCTCAGTCACCACCTGAAGCCATTGGCTTGTCCCTCTCCCACTGTGAGGACCACACCATTGAGCAGCACCAGGATGGTGTGGTTTCCCCTGTGTAGGGTCTGTAACATTGTATGTGCATGAAGAACACTGTGTAAGCCATAATATCAATGGGTTCCATCCAACCAGCTGAAAGCTTTAATTGCAAAGCATGGGGTTTCCTAGACAGAAGAAATTCTGTTTCAAGACTATAACGTGGAAATCTAGCTTGGGTCCCCAGACTGCTGGCCTACTCTACAAAGTCCAGACTCCTCAGCCCCCACAGTATATGAGCCAACTCTTCACTCAGCAAATTACTTCTCATTCCTCAAGGCCCTCCAAATGTCCCCTCTCTGGGATTTTCTTTCTCTGACATCCCAGAAGGGATTTTTCTGTGCTTTCATGAACTTTCTACACTCCTTTTCCCTCCTCCTCCCCCTACTCCTCCTTCTTCTCCTCTTCCTCCTCCCCTTCTTTTGGATTGAACCCAGGGGCATTCTACCTCCAAGGTATACCCCCAGCTCTTCTTATTTTTTGTCTTGAAACAGGGTCTTGCTAGATTTCTAAGAGGTCTCACTGAGTTGCTAAGGCTTTCCTTGAGCCTATGATTCTCCTATCTCAGCCTCCGAAGTACTAGGATTCATTTGAGCCAACTCTTAAAATCAATGTCTGTCTCTCACTCTCTCTCCCTGCATTCCTGCTACTTCAGTTTCTCTTGATAACCCTGCCTGATAATGATGATCAGCAAAGAAAATGTCCCCAACACTTCACAAGGGATTTTGAGACCACTGATTACAAAATTCAAAAGTGAATCCCAGGGACATGTTATCTCTTTATTCTTCTTTAAGGGCAGGATGCTGAACCAGAGACATAGAGAAATAATTTAATGGTCAAAGGAACAATATTTCTTTCTTTTTTTTTTTCAGTACTAAGGATTGAACCCTGGGTCCAAGCTACATCCCCAGTCCTATTTTTTTTTATTCTTTTTATTTTGAAACAGGGTCTCACTAAGTTGCAGAGGGCCTCACTAAGTAGTGAAGGCTGGCTGCGAACCTGGATCCTATGGTTTCAGCCTCCCAAGTACTGGGATTACAAGCATGCACCACCCATACCCAGGTAAGGGAACAATATTTCGAGTCAGGAGATCAAAGTTCCAGTGTTAGTTCTGCCCCAGCAGAGCTGTATGACCTGGACTAACACACTTAACTCTTCTGAGCCTGTGAAGTGAGAGCATTAGAATAAATATTCTTAAAGTGATTTTATTTTCCAATCATCCATGATTCTTTGCGAGCAAGTGAAAGGCAGATAAGGACAGGCAGACAGCTACCCATCTACTGATGACACCAGCACATGTCAGAAAGAGAGTTCTAGAAGGCAGTTCTTGTTAGTCATGCAACATGCAACAGATAGTGAGGATCCTCAAACCCTCATGACAGTCTTCAGCTACTGTCACCCTCAGTGCGTGTGGGGAGCACTCATTCCAGTAACTTGTCCACAGCCAGGACACTAGCGCCATCCTAGGTCCCCACCAGGTCTCTAGACCATGTGTCAGTTCAGGCATGCGTGTGGTGGAAGACCCAGATGTTAGCAGCAGGTTTGCTCTGCCTCTGTTCCCTGGAGACCCACTCTACTAGTTTCCATACTAGAACTAGCTGGTATAACAAAGCTTCATATACTGGGTGGCTTCAAACAACAGACATGTATTCTCTGATGGTTCTGGAGGCTAGAAGTCTGAAGCCAAGGTGTTATCAAGGTTGTACACCTTCCAAAGACTCAAGGGAAGAATTCAAACCCTTTCTCTCTTCGTGCAGCTTCTGGTGGCTCAGGCATTCCTTGCTTTATGGCAACACAATCCCAATCATTATGACCCCATTTAACTTGGTCACATCTGCAAACACCCCATTTCCAAACAAGATCACACCTGCAAGTTCCATGTGGAGATGCGTTTTGGATGGGCCACCATTTGTCTAAGGCTATTCGTGTTACTATAACAAAATATCTGAGACTGGCAAATTTATAAAGAACAGAAATGTATTTCTTGTAGTTCTGGAGGCTGTGAAGTTCAAGGTCAAGGTGCTGGTAGTTGGTGTCTGGGGATGGTCTGGTCCCCACGTCCAGGATGGCACCTCATTGCTGGATCCTCCAGAGAGGATGAGCATGGCATTATCACAGGGTGGAAAGAAAGAAAGGGGGAAATGGTACCTAAGCTACTTCCCTCAAGCCCCTTTATAAGACACTAATTCATTCCTGAAGGCAGAGCCCTCTCAAAGTCCTCAGTCAGCTCCCAAAGTTGCCACCTCTTACATACCACTGACATGAGAGCTAAGATTCAACATGAATTTTGGAGGATACACATTCAAACTGTAGCGTTATTCAAGTCAGTACACCCACTACACGATTTAGCCTCCTGAGTGGGTGCTGGCTTGTTCCATGGCTGTTGAGGTGGGAAGGTCTGGAGGACTTGAGAGGGTGGTCACTACCCGAGAGCACAGAGGTACTTGCATTCTGTTCCAGCCAGGAACCCTTTCATAGCTCTGTGGACCACTCTACTCTGCTTTTTGTTTGTTTGTTTATTTATTTTGTTTTGTTTGTGTGTGGGGAGAGTGGGGATTGAACCCAGGGGCATTCTATTTCTGAGCTACACCCCTAGTTCTTTTTTATTTTTCATTTTGAAACAGAGTCTTTCTAGGTTGCTAGGTGTCTCACTAAGTTGCTAAGTCTGGCCTTCAAAGTGCAGTACTCCTGTATCAGCCGCCCAAGGACTGTCAGGGGTACGCCACCACACCTGACCACCCTACTCTTTTTCTGTGAGTTGATTATGCACTCCCTTTCTTGATCCAAATAAAGCCTTGCTTATTTATGTGTTTGTTTGTTTGGGGTGGGTGAGCAGGGAGGAGTGGAATGGCAGATGAGGAGAGGGATTAAACTGTGAGAACACACTTTACTCCTTCTTAGATAAAGCAGAGCAGAGCACATGAGCCACATCTAACCTCCTCTTGAAATGGGAAAGGATTAGAAGAAAGTCCCACTGCGCACCTCACTAAACCCAGTTCTTACAAAAATAGCAAAGCAGCCCACGCAGAGTACTCTCTACCTTTAGGTATTTAGAACTTCAAATAGAATGTTTAAATGAGAACACTTTTTTTTTCTCCTTAAGTGAATGTTGGAAGGAGAAACATTAGAATTATTCTTTCCTATTATGAAATGAAAACTCACCTTTTCTCTATGTTTGCATCTTTAATGTTTCTCAGAATTTTGGTATTTTAAGTCAGCTTGAATAAGTTCCAGCCTCTAGAACTGTGAATAAGTATGTATACTTCTTTTCTTCTACCTAGTGTTGTTTTTCTTATCTTCTTAAAACTGATAGCAAAGAGGAATGTTTTCTTATTAAATAATGAAGACTTGGGGGGCATTTGCTATGGGTAAGGTTCTGCCCCAAATTCTGGAGAAATCACAGTAAACAATATCAACAAAATTCCTGGGCCTTGCAGAAGTTATATTCTGGTGTTAGTATTACAAAACAAAACATTTCCTTTGCAGGAATTGTCAACTTATATTTGGTACCAAATTATCTATTAGAACCCTAATATTTTTTACTAATCAACTTGTGAAATATCTGTGTCAAAGGTAATAAATCTTTTCTCTAAAGTATCTTGCCTAGTTTGTCATTTGTCCTTTAATTTTGGTTTCTTTCTTTAATGCAGAAAGGATTGACAGTATGTAGTTATATCCATGCATCTGTTTATTTGTGCTAACATTCATGCTTTCACAAAGCTTCCTGTACCCACACAATTGACATTCAGTGGTGTTTGCATCAGTAATTTTATAATGTAACTCAATTTTAAATACTACCACTAAGAACTGAACTTTAAAAAAAATTATTATATTTACCTTCAAAACATTCTCTTTAAGTGTTCTCATTTTATGAATGAATAATTATGGATGATGTTTAGAGAAACAAACAAATTGCCCCAATTTAAACAGCTTTCACCCACATTTGAGCTGTAGGGCCTCCTCCTGGGAATTATTTACTAGTATGGCACAGGATGAGAACCACAATTGATTTTTCTCTGTGCGTGAATAACTACATTGCCCCAGATGACTTATTGATTTTCCTTTCCCGTTCCTGTTGACTGGGGATATCTCCATAACATGTTAAACATGTACTTAAGATTTCTTTGTATGTAGTAAGGACTTTTTTACATATAGTATACACATTGCCTGTATTCTTTCTGCTTTGTTTTGGTTTGTTTAGGGGTGTAGGACATAAGAAATATGTTTAAAAATATTTTTTTTTAAAAAAATCCCTACTTCATTCCTTTTCTCTTAGAGACCATTAAAGAAACATCTTTTAGGTATAACAATTGCATTCAAACAGCTTTTAAGAAGAAAATGAGTGAGTAATCATTTTAGGTTAATTTTGTTGATCCCTTCCCTTAGAAATGGATTTGAACTAAAAAGACACTGTTGGGCTCTTTAATTTTAACCATCAGATTTCCAGATCAATTTAGAAGTGTCTAGAAAGTTAGGTGGTTTGGTGGAAGGCATTTTGCCAAAGTTTAGAAGCAGGGTTAAGGCTCATTCTAATTTCTACTCTTTCCCAAAGAGGGCTTGGTGAACTTGAGGCGGCTTTGTGTAGATGAATAGTGTAAGTGACCCAACAGTGTCCCCTGGTTCAAGCCCCACCTCTTTTTAACCTCATTAATCTTCAGCCAAAACAAAATTACTGCCATAGAGGAGGAGGGAGTCCAGTGTATGACAGACTTGAAAGGAGGCAGCTGAGAATGCACTCCCCCCGACTTCAGATAAATATGAGGGTGTTTCTTAAGCCAACTGGAAGAAATGATTTGGCCTCCACAGAGAATTTCTGTACTATCTAATTTTAATTTTTTCTGGCATGAAAGTTGGAAAAGGAGCGTGTCTTCAACCGTCTCTATGCATGCCTTTCACCTTTTACTTTCAGGTAGCCCTCTCTGGCAGTTAAAAGTCTGTTGAGTTTTTAGGTATAATTGGGAGACCAGCCATCCACTGACCTTCTGTGGACATCTCAGCCCTCTCTCACATCTCTCTTGTGCCTTGATTTTTGGCCTAATTCCATCAATCTACATGCAAATAATTTAACACTTGACTTGATTAAAAAAATAACAAAAACAAACATGTCTCCTAAATCTCTCATTCCAAAAGACTGCTTGTTGTAGAAAACCAAGGAAGTAAAGACATTAAATCTCACTTTCTTGTTTTAAAAGTGCTTTACATATATCACCACCAACCAGCTTGTAAATTTTAGTCAATCCTCGATCCAGTCCTTTAAAAGAGCTGAAAAATGTCCCTGTGCCCTCAAAGGACACACCTGTTATCTGAAACAGTTTTTTACCAGCTTGTTAAGCAGCTTTGACAGATCAAAGACCCCAGACAATAGACACAAACTTTAACAATAGGGTAGCCTTGAGCAAAAGGTCCTGTCAAAGCCAGGCTTGTGCCCATGGCATTATGGCCCGCAATTGAAAATAAATTTTACTTGAATAAGTACCTCAGCCCCATCAGAGGCTCTGGGCCGCTGAAACAAAAGCAGTTGGGGATAAGTTATTGACTCCAACGACAGCCTGAATGAACTTCATTATGCCAGCCCACTCTTGGTAAATGTGTCAGGTTTTAAACTGAATTAGGTGGCAGGTGCATGGACCATTTCCCGGCTCCCCTTGAGACAGCCGACAGCCAATCATCACCTGATTCTACAGACAAATGTTTAGATTTGTTTTTCATATTGCACAGCCATAAGTGAAAGCACATTTACATCTTTTTTTCCTTGTCCTCCGTTGCCGATGTGTTATGTTCCCAGGAGCAGGTCGTACCCACGCTCCGGTGTAATGGGATTCATAAAGGCCTGGGCTGACACCTCCACCCCTCCCTGCCCTCCGAGGCACAGATTTCGGGGATAATCTGGAGTCTTCGCTCATGGTTATTGGATTTCAGCCTCAGAACAACGGCTCCTCTTCTGTTCTAGGAGATTAAAATTCAAGGACACATATCAGCAATCTTGTCTGTCATAAGACCTTTGAAAAGACATTAGGATGGACATTCCGATAGGTATTAGTCAGAATGATGAAGAATGACTGACTTTTCAGTTGGGAGCTAGAATACAGAACTCAGATATTTTAATCTATATAAAATATTTCCCTCTAGCAAGCCTGGGAACTCCTGCCCAGTCCCTGGAATCCAAGCAGAAATCAGTAACGCAGGCATTTTTCTACTGTGAAGCATCTATTTATCTATATTTGCTTGTATATTTGGCTTTGAAACATTTTGTTTTATGATCTTCCCTAGGCCTATAAGGATAAATGCAAGATCAGCTGAACTTCAGATACTTTGATGCCAACTCTCATTACTTAATCATGAGACAGGACTATTAAGACTCCCAAAAATGAAAATCCAGACTTCTGACCAGAGAGAGAGAAGGTTGGCATACACTATTAGCTGCGTGCCTTATTAAAGTTAATGAGCAAGAAGATGCCCTTTCCTAAGCATCTGAAAGACCAACACCTTTCTACGGTGAAGTGACTTTTGCTTCCATTATTCAGGATAAATAACTGCGCTGTTCTCAACATACATCTTCAATTGCATAACAGAACTTTCCAGAAATTGTCAACTCCATCTTCCATGGGTAAACAATATTTTGTAAAAACCTCATATGGAAACATCAGACTTCTATCAATCCAGTCTTTGTTGTCCTTTTGATGATGGCCAAGCACAATTTGGCTCAAATCTCCAAGGGAACTTTATTCAGCTCGAACCGTATTTGCTCCACGATATTGTTTGGCTAGATTCCGTGATTTCATGTTTGCATTTTAATAGAAAGATAGATTTGACTCCTTTCACTCCTAGAAAAACATCCGCATTCTACGATCTATATACATATGAATCTGGGTGACATATATTGCCCACCCAGGACTACAGAGCCGGTTTTCCTTGAGGGCCACGGAGGCTGCCCCCAGTTAACACAGGGAAAGGCTCTACAATGCCTCTCACTTGCTAGAGCTGTTCCTCCCCCAGCCACAGCAGATGGTGTTTCATAGTTGGTCACAAATGGCTGTCAGCGAGTGTTTGTCTGCCTGCCAGTAACCTGTGGTTTGGGGACTCCCTTAGAGAGTGTACCAGCTCTGACTCTGCTGGTAACAGCATCTGAGAAAATGATCCGTCCTTTCTTGTCAGGCACAAAATTAGCCATCTCACTTTCAAACTGTTGACAAGGGGGATATGAAAGAAATAAGGATGGAGCCAGCCCAGCTGATGTTTCCTCGGCTCCGGTTCTATGGGTCTCAGGCAGATGAATCCAAAAGCAGACTTTATGACAATGGTGTTGTCACCAAATAGATGGTCTTGGAGCAGCCCCAGCTCTAGTACCAGTCAGCGTCTCCTGCAGGGACTTGCCTGAACTCTCCATTGCTCCAGAGCAACAGATATTTTCTCACCCCAGGGCCTCAATCAGACTTCATGCCGAAATGGCCTTCAGTGGCATTGCCTTGGATGCAGGGGGAGGGAAAACCGAGGGTGGTAGCGGCTCCAAGCACTCGTTCTTTCGACTCTTGGCACACCCCCAGTTGGAAGGCAGGGCGCCAGTCTTAATGTCTTTGTGGATGCAAACTGCCCTGGAGGCTCATGGGGCAGTCACTAGTGAGCCAAAGGATGAGGGACGAGGAAAAAGCAAGAATGAGAAAGAAAGGAGGGGATAAAGAGCCAGGAATTTGGAAGGAGCTAGCTTTTGTTGTGAACCTGTTATGGGGCAGGCAGCCTGCTGGTGCTGTTGATGTATCAAACGTGTAGTTCTTCCGGCAGCATCCTAAGTTAGGAATCACCATCTGTGTTTTACAGATGAGGAAAACACAGCTCTGAAAAATTAAGCATTGTGTTTGGGGTCAGACAATTAGAAAATGGTAGAACTAGTATTCCAATTGTAACCAATAGATACATTTGAGATTGAAGGGCTGGATGATGAACTGGGTGTGGTGGCACATGCCTGACTGTAATCCCAATCCTTGGGAGGCTGAAATAGTAAGGTTGAAGGTTTGAAGCCAGCCTCAACAACTTAGTAAGACCCTCTTCCAAAATAAAATATAAAAGCAAAAAGGGCTGGAGGTGTAGCTCAGAGGTAGAATGCACCTGGGTTCAATCCCTAGCACCACAAGAAGTGGGAGTGGGCCAGATGATGGAGCTAGATTCCTAACTTAAATCTGGCTTTCCGGTCTCACAGCTCTGTCACATTGGGCACATGATTGGGCCTCTCAGTGTTTTCTTTTGTTATTTGTAAGATGGGGCTATTAATACTACCTATTTCTTAAAGTTATTGTAGAGGATGGAATAAATTCATATATAAATATTTTGAAGAGTCCAAGACAGGCCGTGCACAATAGAATATGTCTATAATCCCAATATTTGGAAGGCTGAGATGGGAGGATCACAGGTTGGAGGCCAGCCTCAGCAATTTATTGAGGCCTTGTTTCAAAATAAAAAATATCAAAAGGGCTGGGGGTATAATTCAGAGGTAAAATGTTGCTGGATACAATCCCCAGTAAGCATTCTACTAGAGTACATTTTATTTGCTGTTTTTGTGTTTTTCTTTCTTTTAAAAAATGGTTTGAAAGTCAACATTGCAATAAATTGTATGTACATGAAGTCTTAATTAAAAATAACAAAATAATAATACACTATAAAAACAGAAATAATATTTTCAACTTACCTAGGGTCTCATTATTTTTGGAAAGCACCAACAAAACATTACTCTGTCATGATTCCTGGCTTAATGCTTCCTTCATTGTTTTCAAACTAAGGCATAAAATGAATATATAATTGGTGCTCATTCCAGCAATCTACAAGTTTCTTGTTATCTGTAGAAAACTTAGAATGGCTATTCTAATAAAATTATAAGCCAATAACCACGTTCTTGGTTGATTTACTTCCATTCTGGTCAAAGGATTTCATTAAGAGTTTTTGCAAAATGGCTCTGTTCTTGCCCATCCTTCTTCTTCATAAACTGGTAACTAGGCTTAAACTTAGTTAACTTAGTGTATTGTTTTGCTGGTAAATATATATACGGTAAAGGCATTCTCTTGAGTACAAGACTAAAATTATATTGTATTGATCTACTACAATTGAAAATCAAATCACAAATGACCATGTAACTAAACACAAGCAAAAACTACTTTAATGTTAGCCAGGTGTGATGGTGCACGCTTGTAATCCCTGCATTTGTGAGGCTGAGACCAGAAGATCTGGGTTCGCGGTCAGCCTCAGCTACCTAGTGAGCCATTCCGCAACTTAGTGAGACCCTGTTTGAAAATAAAGAATAAAAAATAGGGCGGGGGATGTACTCAGAGGTAGAATGCTCCTGAATTCAATCCCCAGTACTGCAAGAAAAAAAAAAAAAAAACCCGACTTTAATGTTAATGATGCATCAAGCATTCATTTTTGGGTAAATAACAGGACTTGCTTATATTCAGTGAATCTAGACATCTACATCAACTCAAATCTATTTTCCCTTTCTTTTTTCTTTTTTGAGTAGTTGAAGAGGACTAGGGGAGGGAGGTAGGGAGGGGCAGAAGGAGGATTGAAGAAGGAAACAATTCAAATAATATTATGGCAATGTGTGAACACTAGCTGGTGTGGGGAGGGAGAAGAGGGAGTGGAGTGGGATGTGGAGGGAAATACATAAACAGCTGTGTGCATGTATGTCTGTCGTATTGAACTTCACTATGATTATAATTGCAGTGAACTAATAAAATAATTACAAGAAAGTGCTTTTGTGTTTTTCAAATATTTATTTCATTATTGGATCACTATCTCCTTAGTAGCAAATAACCCCTTCAGAATCCTTGCTATGGCAAAATATTTTTCTTACAATGCTCTTACCTTGCTAGTATTGTTTACTTGTTTGTTTTATTTTTTTAAGCAGATGAATCTAAATTCTATGCCTGTATTATCTATGTGGTATATAGATTTGGAAATAACAGCAACCTTTGTATCAAAAAGTGAATGATTGCTATATATACTGTTTCATGTCTTTTTTTTTTTTTTTTTTTTTTTTTTTTTTTTTTTTTTTTTTTTTTTTTTTTTTTTTTTTTTTTTTTTTTTTTAGCACCAGTGGAACCCAGGGTCTTGTACATACCAGGAGAGCACTCTCTCTATCATTGAGCTACACCCCCATCCCAACCCCTGCCATTTCTTAACTGTGTAATCCTAGGCTAAACCTCTCAGCACCTCAGTTTCCCCATTTAATGAGAAATACCAATTTATAGAACTACTACAATGATTAAAAGAGTAGAAGTATATAGAATACCTAGAACCCACCAGGCATCCTGTAATTTATGGTTGCTATTACTTACTAAATAACTAAAACTGGGTTCTATCATGTAGCTATATATGTCAACTTAAACATGGGTCATTAGATGTTGTACCAGAAGGTCTGGGGTATGTGTGCAGATCAATTAAGCTGAAGACTGAAGCCAGTCTAACTCTATCTCCTTTTCTTTATTTGTCACTTCTCATATTTAATTCCCCTGAAGCAATATTCTGGGTAATGATCACCAACTGCCATGACCATTTTGTCTGGCAAAGGAATTACATGTCTTCACCCTGGACTCTGGCACTGCTGCTCAGAGCATAGGGAGGCTGGGATCTCAGGGAGCCAGGGAGCAGGCTCCTTTTCAATAGAGCGAGCTTCTGTCAGGTGAGGTCAGCCTGGTGATTAAGGGGAACATCCTTCAACCCCTGTAATCTCTCCAGGAGAAATGAGAGGAGCCTCCTGCCAATTGTTAATGATAATGGTCTTATAATTCAAACACCACATTTCACCCAGGAGGATCCCAAATGCTTTATTAGATCCACAAATAGCTTCACCCACTCTGCCCAGCAGGAGTCAGGTGGACTAAGCTTGGAATGCAGCCACTGTGGGGAGGATTGCCCTCATCTTTAAAAAAAAATATATATGCAAAAATGTGTCCAAGTGACTATAAAATATAGGAATGTAAATGTTTTCTTAGAAGATAAAATAGAAGTAGGAACAAGTAGAGAGAGGAAGATTTGTATTTTATATTATTTTTAATAAAAAATTACTCATTTTTCTGATTCTTTGAGAGTGGAATTCCCAAATGAGCATAGCTTATGTTTTCAAATCATTAGTTTCCTAACAGAGGGGGCTTAAGGGACAACAACTCTTAAAGTACTCACCAAAAAGAACAGAAGGCAGCTCTAAAATTAGGACTTAAATTAAGGAGAAGCGATGGCAGATTTATAAAAATAGCATTTGCACACAGCTTTTCAGCCATTCTTCTTATTTGGATAATCTATGACTATGCAACCAACTCTCCCCAAATTTGGTGGCTTAAAACAAGAGCCATTTAATTACAGCCATGATTTTGTGTTTCAGGCATTTGGGCGGAACATGGCTGGGAACTTCTTTATCACCTGGGGATCATTTAAAGATACACAGCTGATGGCTTAGGGTGATCTGGAGGGTCAAAGACAGCCTCACTCACAGAGTAGAGTTTTCAGAGAAAAGCTGGGGAATCTGGGCTTAGCTGGGCCTCTCATATAGTATCCGTGGTGGGCAGTTCTGCCGGTAGCCTTGGGCCAATCCAGTTCTCTCCCTTTTCTTGCTTGCAGCTCTCAAGGATAATAGCTGAGTAAGCTGGGAATGAAATGCTCTGAGATAGGAAGGAGCTGCCTATGACAGCCTGGCCTTTGTTCCCCAGGGAATGGCATACTTGAAGTTAGGGAGGAAGTACCTTTCATGGTCCCTCAGCTCTTGGACACTCATAGTGGAGACCCCACCAACCCCAGGCAGATTTCCTGAACTTTGGGACATAGGGTCACTTGGATCCCAAGCTTCTTTTGTCCCTTGCTGCCTATCTGTAAACAATCAGCCCACTCCATGTAACTTCTAGCATGTAAGTGTGTTCTGTCTCACCAGACTGGGACAAGTAGGTGACCAGTGCACATCCAGCCTCACAATCGGGACTGCATCACGTGGTTCCTCTAGTTGAGTTCTAGGACTCCCTACATGGAGGTCAGATGGCCAAGAGTAGCCGTTCCAACAGAGCAGAAGGGAAACTATTAGTTTCTTCCAGGACTGGCCCCAGAACCGCCCGCCACCTTACTGTATTTTATAGGTCAAAGCAGCAACAGGATCCACTTGGATATGAAGGGAGATGACATAGACCCCCAACTTCAATGGGAGGCACCTTTGTTTTTTAACTGGCCACACTTGAGTTGAATGAAAGCAGATTGGGGAAGAAGTTAATTAAGGTAGATCTTTATACTTTGTTCTGATCTTATTCTAGAAAAGCATTCTGTCAATTTGAACAGTTTTGTACTTCAACTATTTTCCAATGACTAGTAAGGTGGAAATGGCCCCTGGAACCTTCAATCGCTTCTTCTTTCTCACTTGTATTAAGCAATTTTATTTGTCCTTCTATACAGCTTTATTTGTGTCTCATTTATGAAGTCAGTTGAACTTCTTGGATCGATCCATAAGTTTATACTTCTCATTAAATTTGAAATAATTTTAGCCATTATTTCTTCAACTATTTTATTAGTGCTCTCTCTCATCTCCGTTGAATACCTCAACTTCATGTGTAGTTGACCACTTGAAAGTGTCCCACGTTTTACTGATATTTGATCAGTTATTTTCAGTTGTTTATCTGTTTCATATTTGATAGTTTCTTTTGCTATATATTTGAGTTCACCAATTTTTTCATCTTCAAGGTCTAATTTGCCAGGTATATAAACAATCTTGCAGTTTTTTAATTTACACGAACATACACCCTTAAGATTTTGTTTGGGATTGCATTGGGATTTTCTGCACAGATATCATGTGGCCTATGAACAAAGACAGTTTTACTTCTATCTCCCCAATCTATATATCTTTAATTTCCTTCTCTTTTCTTATTCCTTTAGCTAGTGTCTCCAGTACAACATGGAATAGGAGCAGTGGGTGGAACTTTCACAACTTTTCCTAGTCTTAAGGGACTAGCATCTAGTTTCTCACAACTAAATGTAATGCTAGTGGTAGTTTTTTTTTTCTGTAGATGTTCTTTATCAAATTAAGAACGCTCTCCTTTGTTCTTGCTTTACTGAATTTTTAACTTGAGTGGGGATTGGATTATGTGGAGCTCATAGGAGTTTTAGCTCTCAAGCTTGTTCACATTAAACCTCCATCAATTCATCCATTATCATTTAAATATCCCTACCTGGTAATGGCTCCTGCACCTTTCACTCTGGATAAGCTGTGTTCGCCTATCTTTCCAGGTTCCCAGAGAAAATTTGCCCTGTGGCCTCAATTTTCTGATGGAACTAAGAAAAGTTATTGATTTTTCAACTCTTTTTTTATCATGAGGATGGGAGTGAAAATGTCCAAGATCTTTATAAGTGAAGTCTCTAGAATTTTTTCTCAGTGTGTTTTCAGCTGTTTTGAAAGATGTGTTAAGGATTCTTATTATGATTAGGGATTTATTTATATTATTCTTTTTCTCTTACAATAATTCTTACCTTTTGTCCATTTTCCTGTTTATTTGGTTTAGCTTTTTACTTTTCACATAAATACTCCTTGTCCTTATATTTGAAGCACTTGACTTTTAAGCAGCATATAGTTATTTTTGTCAATGTAGCCTGAAAATCTTAGTTTTTAAATAGAGATGTCCAATTTATATCTAATGTATTTATTAATAAGAATGGATTTATGTTTACCATCTTATTATCTATGTTTCTTTTAAGCTTTCTTCTTTGCTTTCTCTTTTATTAAATATACATTATCTTATTGGTCCACTTTCATCTATTAAGTTCTTATTTGTACATTCTTTTCATACATATTTGCAAAATGTATTCTTGACTTACTATAAATTTTTCCTTTACTGCCGGGCGTGGTGGTGCACGCTTGTAATCCCAGCATTCGGGAGGCTGAGACCGGAGGATCCGGGTTCGCAGCCAGCCTCAGCTACCTAGTGAGGCACTCTGCAACTTAGTGAGACCCGGTTTCAAAATAAAGAATAAAAAAATAGGGTTGGGGGTATAGCTCGGAAGTAGAAAGCCCCTGAGTTCAATCCCTAATACCACAAAAAAAAAAAAAAAAAAAAAAAAATTTTCCTTTACTACTTCTCAGCTTATACTAAAACATTAGAAAAACTTAACCACATCAATTCCCTTTTACCTTTTGCATTATTGGCACACATTTATTCTACTGTAGAAGACAATATGACTTGTTCTTTTTGCAGTACTGGGGGTTGAACCCAGGGGCATTCTACCGCCTAGCTACACCCCCAGCCCCATTTCTTTTTTTATTCTTTATTTTGAAACAGGGTCTCACTAAGTTGCAGAGGGCCTCACTAAGTAGCTGAGACTGGCCTCGAACCCAGATCCTCCTGTCTCAGCCTCCCAAGTACTGGGATTACATATTGCCCGGTTGACAATATGACTTTGGATACCCAAAACTCAGTCAATATTCTTTTGAAGTTAATCTCATACTAATCTTCTCTGCTGCTCTCTATTCTTTCCCACAATTCCAGACTTTTCAGTATATTTATTTTTCCTTCTGACTGATAAGTAATTTAGTATTTTTTAAGTGGACGTTTACAAGTCACAAATTCTCTCACTGTTGTTTTTTTGTCTAACAAAATCTTTATTTTCATTTAATTATTTTTTGCAAGTAAAAAATCGTATGCTCTCCCTAATATGCAGAAGCTAGGGAGAAAGTGGGACATAAGAGGGACTCTAAACAAAGAAGTAGAGACCTTAGATGAGTGAAGAAGATGACTTAACTGAAGGTGATGGGTGGAGACACCCTAATGCACATGATGTACTTTCACAAACATATCAAAGTCAATCACTAAACTGAACTTGAGAAGGAAGGATGGTGAAGGAGTGGGGCAGGAATTGGGGAAGGGTTAAATGAGAAATGTGTGCATATATGCCTTTATCTGCTTGAGCCTAACAAAGATGTATGATTACAATGCACCAATAAAAATAAATAAATTAAATAAATATTAATTTTTGCTAGTATAGAATTCTAAGTTGGCAGTTATTTTTCCCCCAGCAATTTAAAGACACTGTTTCAGGTCAGGCATGGTGGCACATCCTTACAAGCCCAGTACTTGGGAGGCTGAGACAGAAAGATCACAGGTTCAAGACCTACCTCAACATCTTAGTGAAATTCTGTTTCAAAATAAAAAATAAAAAAGACTGAGGGTTTTAGCTTGCAGGTAAAATGTCTCTGGGTTCAACAAAAACAACAACAACAGCAAAACTATTCTATGACCAGTTACCTATTAATTTTGGTGCTGCTTTGAACGCCTTATTTTCTTTGGTTACTGTTTTTAGTTTGTCTCTATTCTTGTTTTTCCAGCAGTTTTACTTAAATGAGTCTTGGAATTTTTTCCTTTCTGTTTGGTATTTGCAAAACTTCTCAGACCTGTGGATTGATATCTTTTATCAATTTAGAAACATTCTAGAGCATTATTGGTTTGAATATTGCTCTGTCCTATTTTCTTTCCAGAAACCTAATTACACATTTGGAAAAAAATTTTTTTTTTTAAACTACCACACACTAACCAATTGTGCACCTGGAGATCCTGCTTGGAACATTTTCTGATTCTTGCATGTATATAGTGCAGTGCAGTTTTTGTATATTTTTTCTTTTCTCCACCTTCACTATGAATATTTTATGTCATTCTTTCAGTTTACTAATTTTGTCTGGTGAGTTCAATCTGTTGCTCAACCCGTCTCCTAGATTTTTCAGTTCTAGAATTTCTGTTGTATTAGTTTTCATAGATTCCAAATTTTTGGTGAGATTCTTGATATTTTTGTTTATTTTACCATGTTTTCATTTAAAATTTCATCATAGCTATTTTAAGATCTTTGCCATCTAAATATTACATCTAGATTATTTGTAAGCAATTTCTATTTTTTGTTTTGTTTCTTTCTCTTTGATTTTGGTCCCATGGCATTTGAGGGGAGGGGGAGGGATTCTAGTAATCACTATATGCGATTGCAGAAGATGTTTGCAGAAGCTCAGAATGGTGTCATTTCTCCAGAGACAGTTCACCTTTCTTTTTGTTGGGCAGGTAGAAAGTTTGGCCAGTGGTCATGTTAATTTAATCACAGCTTAGCTAAGACTGGATTTCAGCTCTGAGAAGGTTCAGTCTACATTCAGTCTACTCTTATCCTTCCCAAGTTCCAATTAGGAAACTATTGTATTCTGTGTGGCTCTACATCCTGGTAAGAACCAAATTCTAATCTTTGTCTTACAAGACACAGAAAAGCCTTATTTTGATTTTCTAAAAAACATATTACTTTTATTTTTATTTACTTATTACTTTTATTATTATTTTAGCACCCTTTTTAATGCAGCCTTGTATTTAGTCAATGTCTTGAGAGATAAGAAAAGAGAACATCCATGACTTGGGGCCTTGTTATGGGCTTGTGGTAAGGCCCTACTGTAAGGCCCCCAAAATGCATATGTTGTAATCTTAAGCCCCAGTGTTTTGTAATATGACCTTATTTGGAAATAGGATGTCGCAGGTGCCATTAGTTAAGATGAAATCATACTGGAGTAATGTAGCTTCCCAATCCAAGATGAGTTGGGTCTTTACTCAAAGGGAAATCTGAAGTGGATATGCATGAAAGGAGAAAGCCACGAAGGCAGGGATCAGTGTGAAGCTTCTACAAGACAAGAAATGTCAGTGTAAGTAAACCACTAGACGTCAGGAGAGAGGCATGGAGCAGATGCTCCCAGTGTTACTGTAGATGCAATTTCTGACTCAATGACAGTATAAATAAAAATGAGTCAAGTGAGCACAAACATACAACAAGCTTGAATTGGGGATTCAGCTGAAGGGAGATAGCACGGATTGAGAGGGAGACTGAGCTGTTCTCCAAATGAAGGGAGATGTAAGCTTTTATTGATTTTTTTTGAGTGGACTGAAGTCTGGTAATTTTCTACTGGCCAGAGGCATGGTTCCAAAAGATGTTTCATCTTGCACAAGACTCTGACCACAGGGCAGTCATGGTCAATTTGTCCTAGGAACTGCTGAGTTACCCTTGCAGTTGATGTCATCATTCTATGCAAATTTCCTGGTCTGGGCCTTATGGTAGAGCTGAAAACCCTGTATGGGGCTTGGGCTGCTACAAATGAAAAAGACAAGGGAAGGGTAAAAGAAAATACACCATCTCCAACAGGCAATCAACGTGTCTACATGTGAGTCAAGTAGAATCTGACCCAAAAGTTAAGACAGCAAAAAAGGGCAGGCATAGTATGAAGACAGAGATGCTGAATATTCATCCTGTTCCAGTCACCCACCAGACATCTGTGGGTGTGGAACCAGTGTGCATGACCAGGTGAAGAGTCAGTGCTATCATCCAAAGCAGCCTTCAAGTACCGAAAAGTAACCTAGGCAACCATTATCATCATAACCCAGACACCAGAGGTTTATCTACAGCCAAGCTAGTGGGAGACTAATCAGGGGCCCAGCTGTGGGACCTCCACAATTAGTGATTTTTAAGTTGACCAAGAACAAGTAAACCTGGAAGATTTATTTAGATTTTTCTTGGTGATAATTTCATCTTGTACAAACACTCTGCTCTTGTGGCTTTTATCGGGGTCTCCTAACAGGTCTGTTGGAAAGAGCACAAGGGTAGGGAAGCCACATACCACATTCCAAAGGGTAATCATTTACTGTACCCAGGGATTTATATTGTTGTCCCACCATAGTGGTCCCTTATTGTCTTACTAATGGCCTTCAGAAGGAATCAACACTGCCCACACTTTGATCTTTGACTTTAGTCTCCAGAACTATTGAATAATTGATTTCTGATTTTTAAACCATAGAAAGTACATTTCTGTTTTTTTTTAATACAGTTTGTGATACATTGTTATAGCAGCTCTATCAAACTAATACAGGTCCTCAACTTCTAGAATCTCCTATTTGTTTCTCTGTTGCCCTCAGTGAACATCAACCAGACATTGCTTGTGATTCTCACTCCCTTGTGTGTGCTTAGAATCACCAAATGTCCCAAGGATAGGCGCAGCTATCCAGCCTAGCTCATCTCTCTGAATCTTCTCTCACTGCAATGTTGTCCCCAATTTTAGTTTTCTTAGTAAGGTTGATGTTTATAACTTTTTGGGTTTTCCTGGTGTTTCTGGGTCACAGTGTAGCTCTGCATCCAGATACTCCGTCATAGCCTCAGGAGGAAGTCACTCATCACTCACCATTCATCTGGTGAAACAAGATTGTCTCCATGCCTTTCTCATTCCCTCTGATGGCAAGCCATTGACTGAAATTATACCAACAAACTTCTGGCATCTCCGGTCCTTTTAATATACACTACAGTGACCTCAGGCCTCAAACAAATGAACGCACACTTAGAACCACTAGTTTACTTCACCCATCATCTCTGGTGAACATACTTGGGCAATGTGTATTATATACAAAGCTTTGTGATAGTGTCATGGGTGAGTCCTCAACTCAGGATCAGTGGGATTACACAACGGAAAAGAATCTCAGCACGTGCCAGTCAGACATAGACAGAGACAGATTTATTTAGGAAAGTAAGAAATACACATTCAAGGGAGAATATGGGCCAGGTACTCTTGTGGTTCATGACTCTTCTTGTATAGGAAACTTGGTGAAGTGTGGGTATAGGAAGATATGTGAGGATGGTCTCAGTCTGGGGGTCACAAGGTGGAATCTGGTGTCTGCTCATCCTCAGGATCCTCAGGCTAATCATGGTCTCCATTATCTGATCAATAGATAAGCTGAAAAGTCCCCTAATTTATAAGTTTCTCAAGATATTGTATCTGTCTTCCGTCTTGTTAACAGTGCACAGGGCAACTAGAGGGTTTTTGTTTTGTTTTGTTTTGTTTCTGGTTAACTCTAGTATTTACAGATTTGCCAGGAATTGAGAGAGACAGGTCTGGGAGAGAGAACTGGTTTGGAGAATAAAGGTCTGATGAACTTTAGCACCAAGCTTGTGTATTAAAGTTATATTTTACTTCTCCTTCCTATCTGTCTCCTTTTTACCTATTTATTTTATTTCTTCTATCCTACGTCAATAGGAACTGTTGGTATAATAAGATAATTCAAAATTATGGTGGGAAATTTTAAATATTTCTTTCAGTCATTTATAGAAAAGCAGAAAAAAAATTAGTGGATAACCCAATTAGTAACCTCTGACTACAACACAGTTAAATTTAAAATAATTACTGAAAGATATCTAGAAATGTTGCCAAACATTTGGAATTTTAAAATATTTCTTTCAGTATCTTATGGAACAAAAATGGTTAATAATAATGAAAATTTGAAAAAAAGAACACTAAATTATAATGAAAAAAACATACATTTAAAATGTTGCTACAGCAGTATTTATAGCAAAATTAATAGGTTTTAATACTTGAATTGGAAAAAAGAGAGAGCCTGATATATCAAGAAGGTAGGAAGAAAAAATTGAACTCAAAGGAGGAAGAAAACAAAAACAAAAATTAATCATTGGAAAAAACAAACAGGGTGCAGTGGTGCACATCTGTAATCCCAGTACTTGGGAGACTGAGACAGGAGGATTGCAGTTTCAAGGCTAGCCTCGGCAACTTAGTGAGACCCTGTTTCAAAAAATAAATAAATAAATAAAAATAAGGGCTGGGGTATAGCTTGGAGGTAAAATCCCCCTGGGTTCAATCCCCAGTGCCAAGATAATAGTAAAAATAATAATAATTTTAGGAAAAATATAAGCAATAGTAGACTAAGAGCAAAATCAGCAACAATAACCCTGTTTCATTAAAAATACTAATTAAATAAACAATTCCCTGTGAAGGCTGACCAAGGGGAAAAGATCATAGAATGAACTAATTATTAATATTAAGATGTTTTTAGAAAGGATCCAAGAGAATATGTCATTAAAACATAAATTGAGAATAATGGAGAAAAATTATGACAATAAACTTGAAAAGTTTTATAAAATGGTTAATTTTTACAGAAAGTACAAATTCCCAAAACTTATTCAAAAAGTATAAATAACTAACTGTATAGTCATGAATTACAATCAATCGTTTAAATATATTCACAAAAATAACCCAATTGGAATGCTTTTACTAGTGAATTGTTCTAAATTTTAACCATTTGAAATATCTCTCAGCTGGGTGAGAGGCACAGGCCTATAATCCCAGTTACGAGGAGGCTGAGGAAGGAGGATTACAAGTTTGAGGCCATCCTGTGTAACTTAGTAAGACCCTGTCCCAAAATAAAACACACACACACACACACACACACACACACACACATACACACACAAATACTCTCTCTCTAGTAAATATTAATTATATCTTTATTCAGCAAATAATCAATCAGTTATCAATTGTCCAACAATGAATGAGTGAATGAAATAATGAATGAACAGCAAAAAGCAAAAGAGAGATCCAGAAATCAGTAAGTTAATTTCATTTAAAAATATACACCATTGATTATTTGAGACTAACGAGCATATCTCTCTACTTTAGGGTGGAGATTTGAATATATCTTTTACATAGTCAAAAAATAGTCAGAATTTCTCTCAGTTCCTGTGTCTCAACACAGGACATAGCAAAGCTTCTTCCCCAAAACGACTTGTCTCACCAAGGGACAGGGAAATTAGCTGCCTCCCTAAACATGCTTCTCTTTGCAGGATCAAATATATATTCTTGCACTTACTCATAATTATTTGCCATTCTTAAGCCAAACACTATAAAGGAAAATAAAATGTTTGTCTTTGAGACTTGATATCCTTTTTAATTAACATGACTACATATAGGGATACAAGTAGGTTGATATAAAACTGATGACAAAGCCAATAAGCGTAACTATTGATACTTAATAGCATCAAATGACAGAAACTAATGAGTCAGGATGATTCCCAAAGCAGAGGATATAAAACTATCTATAAACTTATCCATGTAAATGAGATACTGATTTGTTTAAGCCACTGCTATGAAGTTTATGGAATTATCTATTTACATTAATCTGACATATATATTTTATAATGCATAGAGCATTTTCATGCTTTTTAAAAAATAATTTAATCTCCTACAAATAACAACATTTTACAAGTGGGATGGAAAGAAGGTTCGTATGAAGATAAATTCTTCTAGGCACCCACTAAAAAAATTACAAAGCTTAAGGTTTATTTTTATTAAGGCTGTAAGCCAGATGTTCTTGGCTGCTTGTAAGCATTCCAAGTTATGTTTATTCACATAAGTTCAATACCAGGAAGAGCAATCAAATGATTCATGAAGTCCAAGCTTTGAGATGGTGGTAGTCTTAAATGTAAATCAGTCAGTTTGTTTATTGGGAAATAAGAGATCTTAAAATATTTAAATTAAAAATTAAAACACACAAGTAGGTGTTAGAAAACACTGAGAATGAAGTAAATATGGGAATAAAATTCCACTTGGTACCTTTATGTGATCTCAAAACATACTTTCTGAACAACAAACAGCTAAAATCCCTTAACTAAACCTGTATTTTAGTCATTTCGACTAAAGAATGAAAGGCCTATTTTTGTTTAAGTTATTTAGATCTTCAACAAATGTACATTGAAAAATTGGATGATTCTTTAATGTTCAAAGAGATTTTTAAAAACTGCTTAAAATTTAATACTAAATCAATGATCCAATAGCTGGAGTTTATGACATTAAATAATTATTCTGACAAATTTTTTTTTCCCCCACCAATTAGAAACTTTGGTAGGTGTGAGTGTTTACATTTTATTCCCAGTCAGCTCTAAATAGTTGAAATGAAAGTGTGATTTTTAAAAAGTAATTATGTATAGTGTTTTAAACATCTTGAACATAAATTTGATAAATATACTCAGAAAACTTAGCAATATAGAAATTTTTTAGAAAACATTTTTTTTTTTTTTTTGCGGTACTGGGAATTGAACTCAGGGGCATTCTACCTCCGAGCTATACCCCCAGCCCTATTTTTTATTCTTTACTTTGAAACCGAGTCTCACTAAGTTGCGGAGTGCCTCACTAGGTAGCTGAGGCTGGCCGCGAACCCGGATCCTCCGGTCTCAGCCTCCCGAATGCTGGGATTACAAGTGTGAACCACCACGCCTGGCTTAGAAAACATTTTGATAGACATTTCCTAAACTTCTTTTGGAAGAAAACAATGCATACAAAATATGTAAAATATAAAGCCGAGATCATTTTATACATGCCATTTCATAAAATTCTTCTTTACTATTTATACAATTTATTTTCTAGTTACTTTGTGCCAGTTATAAAATATAAAAATGCATTTGATTTGTGTGTGTGTATTTTTTTATTATATATATTTTTTTATACTGGGAATTGAACCCAGAGGCATTCAACTTCAAGCTACACCCCTTGCCCAATTTTGTTTCTTAACTTGGAAATGGTCTCACTAGGTTTCTGAGAGCCTCCTATTTTGCCTCCTGTCTCAGCCTCCCAAGTACTGGGATTACAAGCATGCACCATCATGCCCTACTGATTTTTGTATATTGATCGTATAGTGGTATAGTGGTCATACTAAATGACCACTTATTCTTTCAATTTATTTATAGATTTCATTTTATATATATATGTATATGTATATATATGGAAAATATACAGAATAATGAGCAATAGTAATTTTGACTTCTTTACTGGTCTTTATTCCTTTCTTTTTGCATGTGTGTGTGTGTGTGTGTGTGTGTGTGTGTGTGTGCATGTGCATGTGCGTGTGTGTGTGTGTGTGCGTGTGTGTGTGTGTGATACTGGAGATTAAACCCAGGGGCTTTCTATCTCCAAGTTATAGCCCCAGACCTATTTTATTTTTTTATTTTGAAACAGGGTCTTGCTAAGTTGCTGAGGATCTATCTAAGTTGCTAAAGCTGGCCTCAAACCTGTGATCCTCCTGTCTCAGCCTCCTAAGTACTGGGATTACAGGCATGTGCCGTCTTACCCAGCTAGTCTATATACCTTTAGGTTTTTTTTTTTCCTCCTATGCTAAATAGGACTCAGATTCAAGGTTAAATGGGAATAAGGATGCCAGACACCATTATCTTATTCTTGATATTAAATGCTTTGAATATTTTACCATCTAGAAAAACATTTGTTTTTTAAGAAATTTATGAATGAATGTGGAATATTAGTAAATGGTTTCCTGCATCATTGGAAATAATCATGTTGTTTTTATGCCTTAAACTGTTATTATAAATAAAACATTATACATTTTCTAATGTTAACTACATTTACATTGTAAAGATATTCTCTGCTTCCTTGGCATGGTGGCACATGTCTGTAATTC
>PVLC010023084.1:0-26006 GCA_004027655.1 Graphiurus murinus | reverse complement strand
CCTGAGGCAACCAGCAAGTGGCAGGAGAGACCTGGTGCCCGACTTATCACAGTCACGTTCAGACTCGGGATTCTCCTTACTGAGAGCAAATAGAAAACATCAACTTAGATGGCAGCCAGGTGGTGGGCACCATGGTGAGCTAGAATCACTGCTCTTTGAAATGAAGAGAGAATGTCAGCCTTGGGGGTCAGGGACAGAGTCCTGCATGGTGTCAGAGGAGTGATATTCTAGGGGGTGGTCACTGGAGCCACTACTCTCCCAGCCCTGGAGGCGGGGCCACGAAGAAGGCGTGGCTAGTGCGGGAGCCCAGCCCCGCTCGGGGCCCCTTCTGGACTCCACTGCCAGGTCGGGCCTTCTCACTTCTCCCACCCTCTGGAAGGCCTTGGCCAGCTCTGGGGACCCACCCCATGTGGCTTCCTTCCCCTGGCGACTGTGTCTTTGATAGTGGCTGAAGCATTTCCTGTCCCAGGCAGAGTCAGGCTCAGGGATTGCTGGGCTTCCTCTCTACCCTGTTTGATTCCAGGCCAAGCTTGGGAAAGCAGTGGGTGTGGGGGCCTTCCTTCCATTTCAGGGAAGAGGCTGGGGAGGAGGTAGGGCCAAGCTGAGCTTAAGCTGCTGGCCTCTGTCTTAGACCAGTACAGGCACATGCACCTAGCCTAGCACTCTGAGGACAAGAGCACAGAACCTCATTTCTGTTCCTCTGGCGGCATGTGAGATCGCTCCAGGAGCAGGGGCCTAAGGTGGTTCAAGAAAGAACCAGTGTTGAGCCGGGCGTGGTGGCACATGCTTGTAATCCCAGCATTTGGAAGGCTGAGACTGGAGGATCCACGTTTGTGGCCAGCCTCAACTACCTAGTGAGGCACTCTGCAACTTAGTGAGAGCCTGTCTCAAAATAAAGAATAAAAAATAGGGCTGGGGGTATAGCTCAGAGGTAGAATGCCCCTAAATTCAATCCCCAGTACCACAAAAAAAAAAAAAAAAGAAAGAAAAAAAGAAAAAAAAGAACCAGTGTTGGTGAAACTACTTTAGGTAGCTTCGGGCAATTGCTTTACACTCAACCCTCCAAATGCTGAGTTCCAAACGTGGCTGCTTATCTCAGTTCAGGGCTGATGTGTGCTCAGCCTCTTTATCTTGAATCTCACCCTCTGGGCTCCAGGTGCTCTCTCCCTCATGGCAAAAAAATGGTTAAGGTAGAAATAATCATAAGAGGGTCCAGCAAGGTCTCTTCCTGGAGTCTTTGGAGGCTGACACAGGAGAATTGCGGGTTCATCACCAGTCTCAGCAACGTAAATGAGGCCCTCTGCAACTCGGTAAGACCCTGTTTCAAAATTTAAAAAATAAAAATAAAAAAAGGGCTAGGGGTGTAGCTCAGAGGTAGAATGGCCCTGGGTACTACACACACACACACACACACACACACACACACACACACACATACACACACACCATGCCATGTTTGGCATCTGTCAAGGTGCCAAACAGTCAAGAGAGGGAATGGATTTTACCCCCCTCCTTTGTGCCCCACCTCCTTGCTGTTTTAAGTTCTGAAGAACTTTCTCCTTTAAGGAGAAGAGGGCCCTGGGGAGGCTGCTGCAGCTGAGATAGCAACCCAGAGCTGTTCAGTGAGGAGTTCCAGAAGTCTTCCCTTCCTATCTGGTGGGGCATGAGACTAAAGGATGCTTGGGACCCTCAGGAGAGAAGCAGTGGACAGGGGATGCTTAGGTGGAAGATATGCTGATTTGCATGGTGTGTGTGTGTGTAGTACCCAGAGCCATTCTACCTCTGAGCTACACCCCCAACCCTTTTTTTTTTTTAATTTTGAAACTGGGTCTCACTGAGTTGCAGAGGGCCTCATTAAGTTGCTGAGACTGGTGGTGAACCCGCAATCCTCCTGTCTCAGCCTCCCAAGTACTGGGATTACAAATGTGCACCACCACACCGGGCTTGCGTGCTATTTTTGTTCGTCATTTGCATGCTTCTCGCATACTGTCTAGAGGGGATTCTTCAGAGCCTGCTCTCCCGACCGCCTTCCCTCTCTGATGTACTGGGGTGGGAAGCCCACGTGGGGACTGAGCACCTCTCTGCCCCAGCTCTCTCTGGATGATGGCTGCAAAGTGGGGATCATGTCCCTGAGTCTGAGCAGAGAAGGAGGCCCCTGGGCTGGGGGCTGGGAGGGTGTGGGGGAGGCTGGGGTGGAGGGTGCTGGGTGCCTGAGGAAGAGGTGCTTTCCAGCTCCAGGCCAGGGCCCGGAAGGAAGGAAGCAGATGAGATGCCTCCTCTTGGATCCTTGTAAAGCTTTGTTTCCTGTTACAAAGCAGGGTGGGGTGGGGGCTGACATCAAACACCTTTCCTTTCCAATGGCCCTGGACCCCACTCCAGCCTGCCCTTTCTCAGCCCTAGCCCCAGCCTCTCTCTGCATTCCCTTGGGGGAGGGTGGTCTAGGGCCCTGTGGCTCTCCATCTTGCACTTACAGTGGCTGAGGGTCCCAGGACCCCTTTGCTTCAAGACTCTTGGATGGCTCTTGGGTGGGTCTGGGCCTGGGGGGCCTGAATTCTAGCTGGCTTCTGATGGGTCAAGGATGGCTACTCCCAGAGTGCCCTGGGTATGGGGTCCAGGTTACCTAGGAAAAATTCACCCCTCCCCTCTTCTGTGGAGGCCTGACTTCTTTGCACCTTTTCTTTCTGACTTGGTTTTCTTTGTTCTTTTTGCCGTCTGTGTGCTTGATGATGATGATGGTGGTGGTGGACATATCGTGACCCCATGATCGTGTTAACCTTGCCTGGGTGCTCCCCATTAAGGTTAAGCCTCCCCCATTGCTGCTGCTACCAAACTCATTCTGAGCAGGATTCCTGCCTCATTCTCCTGGAGACATGGCTTCTCCACCCAAGGAGCAGACAGGGCCTGTGAGGCAGTAGGAGACCAGTGAGGAAGCGGTGAGCTGGGGCTCAGGCCCTGCAGAGAGCAGACAGCTGCCCTCTTCTAGGAGCAGGAAGAAAATGGGGCACAAGGGTGGAGGGTGGGGAAGGCTCAGCACCCTAGGAAGGCCTCCCCAGGCCTCAGAAAGCAGGATGGGAGCAGCCCACAGTGTGCTGGTAGGACTCCCAGGGAAGAGCCTGAGTTCATCTCGCCTGACAGTACCATAAATTAAAAATGCATTGAGTACACCTGACCTACTGAACCTCAGAGCAACACTGTAACGTGCAGCATCCATTGTTCAGCTCTGTGGTCGCAGGGCTGACTGGGGTCAGCAGCTCCCTGCCTCCTCCCCAGCATCACTAGAGAGTGCCATGCTGCACCTCCCCCACCTGGGAGATCAATGCTCAAATGTCGAAGCGCTGTTTCTACTGAAGGCATATTGCTTTTGCACCATATAAAGTTAAAAAACAAAACAAAACCTCCCAAACACAAGTCCAACCATCATTCGTTGGGAGCTTTTGTAGTAGATTTATTCTCCAGTGGTGTTTTCCTTGAGGTGAAGTTCTGTCTTGTCCTAATTTGTAAAATTACTTCAAAGGCTCTGAAGTTAATACAGCCTACTCCTTCTGCCCCCATTTTACATTTGACAAAACTGAGACCAAGTAGGGTCAAGTGACTTAAATTTAAGGGCGAACATTTAATAAGCAAATTTGCTTTTGAGTTATAGAGTTTGGAGATGACAGTTGAAGATGTCAGAGATTTGGGTGACTCAAAGCCCTGAGCTGGGAGGAAAGGGAGACAGGGCATGGAGGTTTAAAGGCCCACACTTATACCTAGGTTCAGCCTCTATCTAAATGTGTTTCTTTCGACAAACTACAAAACCTCTCTGAGCTCTAGCACCCTTAACTTTAAAGTAGAAGTGATCAGACCTGCTCTGTGAGGTTGTTGTATGGCTTAGTAATGAGATACATTAGAAGCGTGGCACTTAGTAGATACTCCATAAATGCCTCTCCAACTATGTGACAAGATGGGAAAGCAAACAACCCCAATGCTATTTGTAAAATTACTTCAAAGGCCCTGAAGTTAATACGGCCTACTTCTTCTGCACCCATTTTACATTTGACAAAACTGAGACCAAGTAGGGTCAAATGACTTATTTAAGGGCAGGGCTTATTTGTGGATCTGGGGAGATTAAGACAGATGGAGCGCCTGTGGAGGGCAGAATGTGGGGTAAAGGCAAGAACGTACTGCTGTGTTGTTACTGATGCCATGGGGGAAGAGAGAAGAGAGTCACTGAATCCAGGTAGAGTGTGTAGAGAGTCGGCTCAGGAGGCAGTGCAGGCGCTCAAGAAGACTTCCTAGAATCTGAAGAATGAATAAAATGTACCCAGGCAAAAAAGAAGGGGAAAGGCAACTCAGGCTGAGAGATCTGTGAGGATAAAGACCTAGAAGCTAGAGAAAGTCTGACCCAGTAGCCATGGCGGAGGATTCTGGAGGGAAGAGAGGGTTGGGACTCTTGCGAATGATGAACAATGGTCTTTGACCTGAAGAATTGGGAGCCTCTGTTTTTCGTCGTTATTTTCGGTACTGGGGATTGAACCCATGGACATTCTACCTTCAAGATACACCCACAGCCCTTTTTATTTATTTACCTTTTATTTCAAAACAGGGTCTTATTAAGTTGCTGAGGTTGGCCTCAAATCTGCAATCCTCCTGTCCCAGCCTCCCAAGTACTAGGATTACAGGCATGTGCCAGTTGGCTAGCTGGTTGGGAACCTTTTAATATATTATGCCAACACCTAAGTTCTTGAGAGAAAAAAAAAATTTAGAAAATAATGAACTTTGCTCCAATTTGCTCTTCTCTTCTCAAAAGTAATTACTTCATTGTTTACTTAAAAACCTTTGCCTATATTTCAGGTCATTGGCAAATAAAAGTGGTGGCATAGAACTAGGCTTCTTGGTATGAAAAGAAGATACTCATGTAAAAGAGCAAGTAGCTATCCACTTACTAATGGCTTAACAAATTACTTAACAAATTACTGCTTTGGGCCCCAAACTGGGGGAACATCCCAAGCACTCCAGCTAGAGATTCACCTTCATTATTTTATTATTATTATTATTATTATTATTATTATTATTATTATTATTGTGTGTGTGTGTGTTCGTGTGCATGGTACTTGGGATTGAACCCCGGGGCAGTCTACCTCTGAGCTATACCCCCCAGCCCTATTTTAGTTTTTAATTTGGAAATAGGGTCTTCTTAAGTTGCTGAGAGCCTTGCTAAATTGCTGAGGCTGGCCTTGAACCCACAATCCTCCTGTCAGCCTCCCGAGTACTAGAATTACAGTGTGCACCACCAAGTCCAACTCATTATATTATTAAAAGTTAAGAGTGCATTTAATAGTTCTCAAAGTTGTGACTGATGAGGGTGGGTGGGGAGGAGAGTTTCCAAAATGTTTCATTCATTCAAATCAATTTGACAAATATTTGCTGGAACTGTTCTAGGTGTTTGGGGATGAGAGCTATTAGTTTCCAGCTTTCCTAGGGTCTAATGAATCAGTCATTTTGTGGCTATGGCCAGTTTCTCAGGACAGGCTCAGCTGTCCCAGCAGAGGTAGCAATAGCCAAGTGGTTAAAAGCCTGGCATTTCTGAGCCAGGCAAAGCCTGGGTTCAAATCCCAGCTGTTTGAACTTGGGCAAGTAACTGAACCTCTTTCAAACTCTCAATAGTGAAGCAAAAGAAATAGAAGCTACTTCACAGGCTGTTCTGAAGATTAAATGAAATAAAGGATGGAGGTGTTTTCACCGATAGTAACCACTAGCATTAACGATCTTTGGAACAACTGAAAAAACAGAGTGAGCAAAAAGGAAAGAGTCCTTAATACGGCAAGGAGGGTGGTCTTCTCCAAAGTCCCAATCCTGACCACATTTCGCAACCATGGTGGAAGGCTTCTCAAATGCTGGGCCTGGATTTCGTTAGGGTTGTATCTCCAATGTGTAGTGCACAATAGTTTAAATAGGTCATTAGTAATGAACCCTGACTAAATGGTTCTCTGAGCTCATTGGGTAAGACCCATGAGAGGGGCTGGGTGTCAATCAAACCTTTCCAGGAAGACACTATTCCATGAGCTCCTCTGGCCAGGAAAGGTCAGTGGAACCTGGGACACCATCAGGAACCAGGTCATTTGTGAAATAAGCAAACATCACACAGACACTTGGCAGCACATTTCTGGAAAAGGAGAGAGCGGAATAGGGCCAGGGAAGGAGTGGGGTCATTCTGTAAATGGAAAACTTTGGGGAAGGTGCCCTGGGGAGTCAGGGCAAGAAACAAGAAACAGCCTTGTTCCACGGTTCCCTCTGTTGACCCTCAAACTTCCTCCACCACAGCAGCGAAGGCAGTTCTCTCTTCTTCCATTCAAACCGGGAGTAAGGAGGCTGGATTGCCACCCAGGAAAAGGACTCTGGGATGCTTGGGTGCTCTATGTTCTGACAGGAGAAGGGACAACCTGAGTCAGAACAAGAACATCCCAAAGGTCACCATCACAGAGAAACATTCCTAAAATTAAAGAACTTCTTTTCCTCGTTTTGGGGACAAGTCAGGGATGCTTGGGCAATACTTCAACCTCCTGTGCTTATAGTTTGAGAAAATGCTAGAGCTGGACAAAGCTCTGGCCCAGCCTCCCTTTCCCCCTGGGACACTGGGGACGATGAGTTCCAGTACAAGGCAGTGATCTGAGCACTGAAGCACGGTGAGCTCGGCTCAGAATCCGCATCAGATGGGTGATTCATGGGTCAGTATACACAATTCTCAAATGACACACAGATTACCTCTGAGCTCCTCCCCAAGACATCCACCTGTCTACTTGACATCTCTTTTGGGATGTCTCAAACCCATTATGCCTAAGACAGAACACTTGAACTTCTCTTTAGCCTGGTCTGTTCTCTTTACTGGGTTTCCTGGTTCCATGACTAATAGCACCACCTGCTCAGTTGAGTAAGCCAGGAAGAAAGTAAGAGTCTCCTCACCTCCCTTCATATCCAGTTTCCAATCTCTGCTGATTTGATCTCTTAAATATATGTTAAGTTCCTTTTTTTTTTTTTCTTTTGGTACTGGGGATCGAACCCAGAGGCATTTTATCTCCAAGCCACACCTCCAGGCCCTATTTCATTTTTTTATTTTGAATAAAAATAAAAATAGGGTCTTGCTAAGTTGCTGAGGGCTTTGCTAAGTTGCTGAGGCTGGCCTCAAACCTGTGATCATCCTGTCTCAGCCTCCCAAGTACTGGAATTACAGGTGCACCACCACGCCATGCAGTCCTTCCTCTTTTCTCCACTCACGTATCACCACCCTGTGGCCAACTACCCTGACCTTTCTCACCTTGACCACTGTCACAGCCATCTTCTATACTTTGAGTCCATTTTGGCCCTATCCAAACCATTCCTTACAGAGCACAAATCTACCACATGCATACCCGCTTGAGGAAACTTCAATGCTTCCCTTTGTTCTTCAGATGTCACTCTCCAGGCCCTGCATCACCTGGCTCCATTCCCTCTCTACTCTTAAGTTACATGATGCACACACTCCTTTTCTGTACCCCAGCCAGTGCTGGCCTTCTTTTTGTGCCTAGCCACAGTCTCTTCAGCTGTGGTGCCTTTGCCGCTGCCATTTCCCCTGCCTGACATGCTCACCTCCTCTCTTGGCAGCACCTTTTATCCTTTAAAGTGGGAAGCCAGGCATCAGCTGCAGAGCCACATCCACTCCAGCTACGTCAGCAGGCTCATCTGCGCATCCAGAGAGAGGGATTCTGGATCCATGCAGGTACCAGGTGATGAGGAGGGTGGCCAGTGATGTTTGTCTGATTGCATGGAAAACTGAACTCAAAGTTCTACAAACACAGTATGCCCAGGAGGCCCAGCCTGATAACCGGTAGAACGAGGGCTCAGACTGGCTCAGCAAGCAGCTTAGGATGCACCCGGGGCACCCTGCACCCTGCATCAGTCGGCAGGTGCTCAGAGTGCTGATGGAGCTCTAAGGGGCGGAGCCTCTTAACGAAATATAAGATGAAGAGGAGACATGGCCATGTCTTGGGGAAGTTTCCAGCCTGGCGGGAGAACTGCAATGTGACAAGATCAAATCTGCATTTGGGGTCATCAGGCCGACATGTCAGCCTCTGCCTGAGGGATGGCATGGTAAGCACCTCTGTACCAGAATTTAGGCTTGCCCCCAAACTGCCCTGCTTGCCTGCACCATCCTTTTACCTGTGCCTCCCGGGGTCCCCGCTCCTGTTGATCACCTAGCCTGCTCACTATCCACAGCACCCAGGAGTGAGAGGGGCCACTTCTCACCTGCTCAGCCCCTCATCTACCTGGAAGCCACATCAGGCAAGGCTGGTACCGGCTCTCTTGGTCACCTATTAGAGGAAAAGGCTCCAGGAAGCCAGGGCTGGTTCTGAATGTGGCTGGTTCTGGCTGAACCTCACAGGCAATTTCCCCAGATTTCCCAGCTCTCACCTCTGTAGCTAGAAGAAGGCAGGTAAGGGAGTACATGAGGTGAAGGCAAAAAACCCAAGAAGACAGTGCTGGGAGGCCCCTGAGCTGGTTGGGAAGATGCCAGGCACGATGTGCAGCTAGTGAATCATGCCTGGCTCAACAATTCCCCAGGAGTTTGTGGAAGAAACCCGCTGGTCCTGCGATCACAGGGCCTGGTGAGCCCTATGGGCAAACCAGCGACGGGCCCCTTTCTTCCTACTTCCTCCACCTTGCAGCACCACCCTCCTCTCCCCTCAGCTTGCTGACTGGCTGACTCCCCTCCACCGCCCCTGCCCCCAGCAGGCCTGAGGCCCTACCCTAAGAAAGGCCGTGTGCACAGCTGGTGCCATGGGTTGGGACTCCCATGGAATTTTTCTGCTGCCACCACCAGGAAGATGGATTGTCACGTTCCAAGCAAGTTCTTAACACACACACACCCCACTGCATGGAGTAATAAATGAATGTTTCCTGATCTGAACACTATACCAATCCTTTGAGGCAGCCCAGATCGTTACTATTAGTAACATTTACAGTTAGGGAAACTGAAGGAGAGAGAGAGAGAGAGAGAGAGAGAGAGAGAGAGAGAGAGAGAGAGAGAGAGAGAGAGAGAGAGACCTTCACCTAGGTATCCAATGACCAGCAGGCTCAGAACCCTGTTCTTCCCATACCCAGGACCCAGCTCCTGCACTAGTGCCCACTGCCTGCCTGGGTCTCCCACTTGCTCTCTCAGCTACTCCGCAGGGCTCAGAAGGGTCACAGCAAGAGCACAAGGGACCACTTGGCAGACTGGCACCTGCTAGCTCTGGGATGTGGAAACTCAGCGCTGGCTGCTCCCTCTGTTTGTGACGGCCTCGGCCCCGGGACCAGAGCACGCTTAGGTTGCCATGGCATGAGGTCCTGAAGCTGGAGGAGGAAGGGCAACAATGTCTGACATAGTATTGTTACATGCTTCTGTCAATTAATTTATCTGATCTTTTCCAATCTCAGCTGAGGAAGAGGCTGACCTGCCCCGCCTCCTGACCTTGGCTCCTGAATAATCTCACAGGGCCTGTGAGGTGCGGATGCATGGCTAAGTCCACCTAGGCACCTCCGCGGGAAGGGAGGGTTTATGACTTTGGGAAGGAACCGCCTCGCCACTCGGACACCACCCCATGCAGGCCAGCCTGGATGCTCGGAGGGCGCCCCCTGCTGCCTAAGAGCGGCACTGCACCGAGGACCGGCCGCGGGGAGAGCAAAGATCGCTCCAGGTGTGAACCTGGGGACCCGCGCCGGCGTGGGAGTCTTTGCGCCCGGAGCTGCCCAGGCCGCAGTGACTCAGCAAGGTGGCACAGCGCAGAGCCCGGGAGGGCTGGGGCGGGCCATTCCCCTCGTCTCTCCCGGGTACTCCTCCTCTGCAGCCCAGTACCTGGAGGTTACTGATTAACCTCTCCTCTGAGTCCTTGGGGTGCGAGAGCTTGGGCCGGGGACGGAGGGGGAGGCGGGGAGCGGAGGACATCGGGCCTAGGTTTGAATCCCCATGGGAGACAGGTCCCCGCAGGGGCGAGGTTCACTCCAGGTCACGAGGTGGCACCTGGTCTGGGGCGGCTGGTGTCAGGGAAGGACTTGCGCGGTGAACTTTCCTCTCCTTGGCGCCTCCTCCCCCTGCCCGGGTGCCCTAGGTGCACGGTGCACAGGGCGGCGGCACGCGCTCGGCCGCCTCTTACCCAACGCCAGGCACCGCCAGGCGCGTTCACATAAATCACTGAAGTCCTCTTCTAGCCGATTTTACAGATGGCTGGCTCAGAGAGCTGAGGCGAGGCGTCTGTCCCAGCTCAGGTAGAGCAAGGACTCAAACCCAGGCCCCAGACAAGCTCAGGAGGCCCCACAGCTTCCTGCCTCCGCGGGCACTTTCACCCCATCTACCGAGTTAACACCTGCTTGAGTAGGAGAAACAAGAGGTGCGTTGCCCTGGTCTCCCAGGATCACGGCACCCTCCTGCACACTCATAAATCATTACCCCAACGTAATCAGTCAGAAAACCCCACCAAGAACCCACGTCCAGCCATCAGGGACACTAGTCCAAGCCATGAGATGCTTGTGTGGGCTGAAAGCAGTCACAGAGAGGCCCTGTTTAGAGTCAGCCTCCTCATGTATCTCCTGTGGCTGGGGGGGGGGGGGGGCTCAGTTTTGGGGAGGGTTCCTTAGAATAAAAATATTCTGAATTTAGCAGACTGTGCTGGTGCACAACCTGTAATCCCAGTAGGGAGGCTGAGGCAGGAGGATGGCAAGTTTCAGGTCAGCCGGAGCAACTTAGCAAGACCCTGCCTCAAGGCAAAAAATAAATAAAAAGAACTGAATGGTAGACCACTTGCCTAGCATGCTCGAGGACATAAAGTCAATCCCCAGGACTGCAAATTAATTAAAAGATCATCTGAAATGGAGCTAGAAGTTGTGCAGCACAAGATTGTCTCTGGGGTAAATGAGGCAGGCACAGGCCTGCATCTACTAGGGCAAGGGCCAGGCCTGTGAGCTTCTCTGGCTGCCCTGGTCAGGGCTAATTGGTCCAGTATCTTCACTGGTTGGTGACTGAAGCTCCTAGGAAATCCAAGGTTCCTTCCATCCCTCACCACATGATGTCACTGCTGCTCACAATTAGAGGACAAGGAGAAAGACTAACCCCAGGTTTACTGAATCAGAAACTCTAAAGGCGGGGCCCAGTGATCTGTGCTTTCCACAAGCTGTCCAGGGCACTCAGAAGCATGCTCAAATTTGAGGACCACTGGTATAAGTCATTCTGCAAGTCCTGCTGCCCTGAGGTCTTCCCCCTATGCAGGGGGTCAAGGCATCCCAGTCTGTCACTCACCTGGAATACCCACCTGAGGCCTCACTTGAGCTGAATCTAGGATCTCAGAGGTTTCACTTCCTCCATTACAAAGTGGGGGTATAGCACCCTGACAGGGCTGCAATGAAGCTAAACTAAGACACTGTCTGAAACTGTGTTTGCAAAAGATAAAGAAATATGTTACAAGGGGGTGTTGGGGCTGTCCCCAATTTTATTTGGAGTAACAAACTAAAGAGAGTTGAAAGGCAGCTGTTTCTCAGCGTTCTGCCCTCAGTCTTCCCTTTCCTCCAATGCTCCTATTTCTCTCTGTACCTGCAATCATCTTTCAGCTACTCAGGGAGAGCCAGGTTCGGTGTAGCAGCTTACGGCACAGAAATAGCTTCTGTGCTCCAGACCCTGAGATGAGTGCTCTACACGTACAATTTTATTTAATTCTTACACAGCCCTATGAGGTAGATACTACAAAGGATACTGATAAGGACTGACAAGGCATAAGAGACTAAGTGATTTGCCTAAAATCATGTACTATCAAGAAGCAAGGCTAGGCATGAGTTTAAGCAGCCCAGCATGCATTCGTGTCCTCAATAGTTACGCGGTACTGCTGCCCCTGGAGCATGCTTCCACGTCCTTGCCTGGGGAGAAGCAGCATGGGGGAAGTGAAAGGACACTGGCTTGAGAGTCAGCCACTCCCTAGCTCTGTGATCATGAGAGAATAACTTCATGTCTCTGAAATCGACTCAGAGGAGGATAACCCTGAATAATGTACACAGCAGTGTCTGGTCTATCATTCATGCTCAACATATCTAGAGTGTTCAACTGACTCTTCTCTCCCCATTGTCTCCTCCCCAGATCAGGCAAAGATGATCACGGGGGTCCACAGGGACAAAACGCATGTCTCTGGTCTTTGTTTACTGTAGTCTCCCCAAGGGCACCCTGCCTGCCAACAAGGGGTGGCTGGTATTGACTGCTCCCCTACTTTCCATGGAGGCCCTGACTCCCCTGGGACTGACTGTCTGGAAGGCATGGTGTTGGTTAGGGAGGCTCTGCCATGCCAGTAGATGGCTTCATTTCCTCAGCCTCCCTTCTGAAACTGGGCCACCCCCATCCCTGGCCGAGCCCCTTGCTGGGCATTGGCAAGGGCTCTCACTGGCACCGGGTGGGATAGTTAATGTACAATGTGGAAACCTTGCGGATGGAGCTTGAACTCTAGTTCTATTTCTCATTGGAGATTTAACTCTTGAGTAAGTTCCATTGATACACCTCAGTTTTCTCATCTATTTCTTGGGAAACATTTTTTAAAAACATTTTTTTAATCTCCTCTATACCCCTAAAAAGATCCAGAAAAATCATTTGGATTCTTGTCTATCCTCTTCACATTTGGGCTCTTTTTCTGATACTAACTCAACTCTATCTTGGAGCCTCAGTTACCTGAAGGAAGCCCCTATACTTTTTCTTCCAACCTCCTATAGTGATATGTGAGTTACTGATGTGTCCAGACTTCCTCAAAGGGGGCAGAGTCATTTGCACCAGCAGTGGGGCTTTTTGCATCACTTTGTCCAAAGATTCAGAGTCCCTGGGGAGAGTATGATCTGTGACTCAGCTTAGCTAGTGAGGAGAGGAGAAGGACCTGTCTCCCCATTCTCCCCAGATACAGGAAGCTCAAGGAATACCAAGCAGGATAAATAAATAAATAAATAATCGAATATCATCTGCAGGCAGCTGAAAAACTAAAGACAATGGGGAATATCTTGAAAATAACCAGGGAAAGAGGTCAGAAGGTAAAACAGGGAGAAGATCAGGCTTTAGGCTCCACTGGGAGAGCAGACTGTTCCACATCTCTGCGTCATCTCTTCTCCGGAGTGCAGGAATCTCAAGCAACACGAAGCAAGACCAAAACATGGAATGGCTCCTCCGGGCAACGGGGAATATCTTGCAAGTAATCAGAGGGAGAAGAATGCCTGTAATGTCTAGAAACAATGCTAAGAATTACAGTGGATTTCTGGTCAGAAAACATGTAAATAAGAGGGAAAGAGAGAGCCTGGCGTGGTGGCGCACATTTGTAATCCCAATACTTGGGAGGCTGGGATTACAAGTATGCACCACCGTGCCCGGCTGAAGCCACTTTTTTCAAAGAGAACTCCTAACAATAATGAACCTTACTTGTGCAGGGCACAATGAAGACTGGGGAGATGGTTTACAAACCATGCCCGACCCTCCAGAAAGCTCCATAGAGCACTCCCTGCCCCCACCATCTTGCTTTTCTTCCTCCTACTCTTGCAAGCAGGGGCAGAGGTGTCACCTCCACACACTATGCTTGGCCCCCCTTTGTGGCACTGACAAGTTAGCCAGGGGAGAGACAGCCTCGACCTCCACCAAGGTCACAGGAAACTACAAACTCCCCAGCACCCCTTGTGCTCTCTTGAGAAAGAGGGATGTAGGTGTTTGTCATCCAATGGTGTCCTCTAGCATTCATGAGGGTGAGGACCAAATAGCGCACGCAGATACAGAGGTATTGCCCAAGTGCCAATTTGTTCACCTCCTGGGGTAGTGCCATTGCAGCCACAGCTCGCAGGCATAGCAGCTAACTAGTCACAATTCCATCCAGCCATCTTGAGAGATAAGCAAATGGGCATTCCCAGGATTTGAGCATCTGTACAAGGACTCTGATTGCAGTTTTCTTCCTTTCTGAGCTAAATTTGGGAGTCCTGGTGTTGGAGCATCTTATAATTTTTTCTTTAGTAGCTTGAATTCTGCCCATTGGTCCTTTTCCCAAATCAGGGGCTCCCTTTCTCCCCCTTTTGTGGCTTCATATAGAGGCTTAGCAATCACAGCAAAGTTAGGGATCCAGAGCTTGCAGAACCCCACAGCTCCCAGGAATTCTCTTAAGACTCCCTTAGAGGTTGGTATCAGAATGGTTCAGACTGCTTCTTTTCTCCCAGTTGCTCTCTTCGTTGACTCCCTCTCCATATGCCCTGGAGCAATACTTATCTTGTGGGTCATTGGGGTTCCAGTTAAGATTTTCTATGGGAAATGAAGTCTAGCATACACTGCTGAATCCACAGTCACTGACAGGGCAGTTTCCTCAACCCACCAGGAAGCTGCCTGGAGGACTCGCCTCTGTTCCTCCTTATTGAAGAAAAGAAACAGCTGTCTGCAGTTTGCCCAGGTAGGGTTGCAAGTCTGACAGATGAACTGAATCAAATCCACAAGACCCTGGGGTTTTCCTGTGGCCGCCCTAGGACCACCTGTCTATCCACATCCATTGTTCCAGGTCTGCATAAGTCCTGCAAGGGAAACAACTGTGCTGGCCTGGAGTCCCATGACCTAGGGGGTAGATTTGGGGATATGGGACTGGCAGCCCTGGGATCCCCTTGGGAACTGGGGCACCAACAGCTGGATTATTGGCCCCCAAAGATGGCACAGTGGGCACAGACGGGTCAGCTGCTCAGTCCGCAGGGTTGTAGGGTGGTGACATTTCTAGCCCCTCAGTGTGTCCACCAAAACTGGTGCCTTTTCTGGCAGGATCGACATTCCTGTGTATCCCTGGCCACTAGAACACTGGAGACTGGACTCCTCAGCCAGGGAGGAGGGTGGATGACCAGTTGGAGAAAAGCAAGCTGAAATAGCCACCTCCCAGCTCTTCAGACAGATGCACAGGACTACAAGAATAAAGATTCTACTTATGTTACATTTCCAGATAAACCCAGGGAGGCAACTAATGACACGCTAAAGGTGGTCATTTTGTCAGAGCTTTGGTGTTGATTACTGACTGATTACACACAGGAAACAGTGACGTCAGAAACCCAGTGACAGTACAAATGGGACCCAAGCTTAAACACCGACTTTCAGTACAAACACGTTTGACTCGTTTGATTAACACTTGTGGTATTAGCCAGCAGGAAGAATTAGAACTAGTTTGTTTTCAGTTCACTGTCTACAAATCCATTCCTGTGAGTTGCCATAAGAAATCAAGCAATAGTTAAAATCAAGAGGTTTTATACAGCTTGGCGCATATAAAGAACATTTACCTGAGGGTCAGAGCCCAGCTAATAATAATAGCTAGCCTGGTACTGTGCTGAGTGCTCTTGCATGTTAATCTACTTCATTCTTCCATCCACCCCATGATGTGGGTGCTGTTGCCATCCCTGCTCACCAGTGAGGCCAAGAGAGACGCAAGGCTTTCGGTCTCACAGCTGGTAGGTGGCAATGCCCTTCCCTATTACACCAGCATCAAAGTGTGCTGGAATTGAGTCCCCATAGTTTTAACAAATCATATTCCTTTTAGGGGTCTTTTTTCATACAGAGATGAGGCAGTTTAATTACATCAGTGGTTTACAACATTAGCTGTGGATTAGGATCACTTGGTGTGCTTTTATAAGGTCATTTGTTGGGTATTTGCTATATGCCAAGAATCTTATTTAATTCTCAGTAGTACCGAGATTTCATCAAGGAAATAGGAAACACTCAAACTCAGGATGAACTGAGGCTCAAGAAATTTGGTAGTTTTCCTGATACAAAGTCCACAGTCTTCAATTCAGGCATACAGACCAGTTATACAGTTCAGGAGCTTCTGATCATCACTCCTAGGGCTTTGAGTCCCAAGAATTTTTTTTTTTTCTCAAAATTCTGTGACTCACTCTGCAACTTAGTGAGACTCGGTTTCAAAAATAAAGCATAAAAAATAGGGCTGGGGGTGTAGCTCGGAGGTAGAATGCCCCTGAGTTCAATCCCCGGTACCGCAAAAAAAAAAAAAAAAAAAAAAAATTCTGTGACTGATTTTTGGTCAAGTTGTTTCCATTAAAAAGTATTGATTTTAAAAGCTGATAACTTAAGCCTGCCCTCCCAACACACAAATGATCCACAAGACATTTTTATTTCCTTCTGAAGGCTTTAGGATGCATTGTTATCATTAACCAGTCTCTTACCATATCACTGGGAAACAGTAAAAGACTGGGGTGGCCTATGGTGATTAATTAGGACACAAATCACTTCAGCTCCAGCTGTTCCCATGTTCTTCCCTGGCAAAGTTGAATGAAACTTCCACTGGCCACTCTACCTCAGAGAGGGTCTGCAGCTTACCAGGGCTTAATTTTTCCCCGTAGTCCCCAGTATACCTGTTCTTGAAGTTTTTAATCATTGTTTCAAGAGGAGTCTGTTTTTTTCCCCATAGTCCCCAGTATACCTGTTCTTGAAGTTTTTAATCATTGTTTCAAGAGGAGTCTGTTTCCCTTGCGTTCCTCCCATTTCAATGCAACACAGATAACAAACACTCACTTCCTTCATCTCCGGCCAGTCCCCTCGTGAGGATATTTCAGGCCCCTCTTAGCTTTGGCAGGCTCGTGATCCTGGCTATCGGTTCAGTGCTGCCCTGAGCCATATGAGGTCACCCTGGAACCACAGATTGGAACTCTGCACTCACTTCAGCCCTGTGGACTGGGATCAAAATCTGCAGTCCTTGTCTGTCTCAGATACACATCACACAATTGTCCAACACTCAACACCCTCCCTTTTCTCCTGGGTCCTGATTTCCCAACAGTGACCTAGTGCCATACTTGGAGGACTGTGGGGGTTGATCAGACTCTTCCTTCTCTCCAGTAGTACAGGTCTGTAGTCGCTCCAGGGCTTTCCTACTGTGATTCAGACATCTGCCAATGTCTCTCGTTCTATCCCCAGTCTATGATTCTCTCAGATGACCACTCAGGACATCAGCTTCCCCACTGAGGCCTCCCACACAGGGGCAAAGGAGCCCCTGATATGCTCAGTGGACCAGTGTTGCCAGGGAAGCTGGTGAAGAAACTTGAGCTAGGTTTGTTTCTCTTCCTGAGCCTGATTTTCTTTAACTGTTCTCACTTGGCATTTGGGGAGGAGCCCGGTCAAAAGAAATGAGTTCTAGATGGAGCAAGTTTTAGCACCATCTTAGGCTCCTGCCTCAGCTAGGTTGCTGAGAGTTTCACTATGTTGCTGAGGCTGTCCTTGAACCTGTGATCCTCCTGTACTGGGATGACAAGCATGAGCCACCATGCCTGACTGGGAAACTTAAAAACAAAAAACAAAAAAAACAAACCCAAAACACTTTCTATCTTCCCCATCCCCAGATTGTCTGTTCAGGTTGACTCGCCACAGGCAGAGCCTAAGCTCCTGACTGGCTCACCAAATTTGTTATCCAACACAGGCTGTCTGTTCACCACACACTGGAAGCCAATAAGAGGCAAGGCAGTGGCAGAGAAAGAACTTTACTAGGATGGGAGGCCTAAAGGCCTATCTTCCCAGGGGGCTGGTTGAGGGACAGTTTATATAGGAGATGGGTGATCACAGCGGCCAGGAGGGGTGGACCTTCTCACAGGTAGAAGTTTGTGGCCAAGTCATGCATATCTAATCCTGTGCAAGATGCTTTTTAGTTCTGCAAATCTCAAGAACAATAATCATTATTTCCTCAGGCTCTTCTTGTCACTGATTATTGTGCCCTTGTGTAGTTCTTGACATCCACTATACACTGGATGGGCTGGAGGGGGTAGCTTCCCCATAGCCTTCTTGCTGACCACCAAGCTCACAGTGATGAAAGAAAATAGACATCACCTGATAGTTTTGGAAGACAAGGGTCAGGTGACATTAAATATAAATTCAGGCTTAAGATCTGGTCTCAATGTTCAGTGTCACAACTGTTTTGGAAAATAGTTTTTGCAGGGTATTAAAAAGTTAAATGCACACCTACCATGGGATTCAGCCATTCTACTCCTAGGTATCTATCCAAGTCAAGAGAAATCATACATCCATAAAAAACTTGTACATAGATCTCCTAACAGCTTCATTTGTAACAGTCCCAAATTAGAAACATCCCATCAGAAGGTGAGGGGATAAACTGATGTATACAAGAGAAAATTAGACAACCATAAATCCTGATAAACAACTCATGCATACTACCACATGAATAAATCTCAAAATAATTATTCTGATTGAAAGAAGCCAGATCCCCAAATCTGTATTTTGATACATGTGTGAGTATTTGACAATCATCATCTGTGCATAATTTTAGAGAATGCAAAGTAATCTATAATTTCAGAAAGCATGTTTGCCTGGTCATGGGAGGAGGGGGCATTAGGGTGAGTTACAGGGAAAGATTACAAGGGACATCCAATTGTGTACTTTAAATATGAGCATTTTGTTGTACCTTAGTTATTACCCCCCCAAAAGAAGCCTCAAAAGTACAGCAAACAAAAAATGTAAAGAAACCCACTGACCTATGAGAAAAATCTCAATTCACCAAACCTACATGCAATTGTCTCTGAAGAAAAAAAGGAGGGAGGAGGTTCACAAAATATTTCAAGAAATAATTTCAGAAAATGTTCTGAGTATGAGATAAAACTACAAACTCACAGCTCTGAGAAATTATAGAAACTTCAAGCAGGAAACAAAATGAAAGGCTCACCAATCCCTATTATAAACACATTGCCTTAAATAAAAACAAAAATAAAGAGAAATTCTTAAAAGCAGACTGAGAAGAGACCCAATCCAGAAATAGGCTTGTCTGCAAAAGCAAAACATCTGAAGCAATTACATAAAGTCCAGTTCATCCCCAATGTGAATGTTTTATGGATTTTAATACAACAGAATCACTTTGATCTGTTTGTGTTATGTTAACCTATTCTGGGCTTGTAGGAAGTTGAGAAAAATGTCAAGTAGATGATATGGGGTGTTTTTTGAACCCAGGTACATTCTACCTTTGAGCTACACTCCCAGCCCTATTTTATTTTGAAACAGAGTGTCACTAAGTTGCTGAGTTTCTCACTAAGTTGCTAAGGCTGGCTTCCAACCTGTGAATCTCCTCTCTCAGCCTTCCAAGTACTGGAATTGCAGGTGTACTGTGTGGTACTACCATGCCCAGCTTATGATCCATTTTTGACAGAATAAAAATACCTTCACAGGAAAATGTCAGTGTGTGTGTGTGTGTGTGTGTGTGTGTGTGTGTGTGTGTGTGTGTGTGTGTATGTTTATAAAGATATACAAACACTATATATATGAACTTGAGGAAAGTGTTTAAGAACAACAGATGTCTGGGATTGGTGGGGCTTGGGATAGTAAGAGGATTGCTAATTATAATTTATCCAACTGTGCCTTACTGCATTTGTTTCAAAGACTTGAATTAATTTTATATTTGTGGACTCTGATCAATCAAGAGGAAGCTCCGTGCAGAATGGCACAGTGGTCACCAGACCAACTATGGAACGAGACTGCCTTGCTTCGAATCACATCCCAGACTCTGCCACCTATTATATTTGAGCCCTTGGGCCAGTTATTTAACTACTCAGTATCAAAGTTTTCTCCTGTATAAATTGGAGATTGCAGTAACATGGGCTGTTACAGGCTTAGACAGTTTAACGATCATTTTGCTTACCATTTTAAGTATGCATGTGTGTGTGAGCATGTCTGATGCATACATCAAATATAAATTAAATTCAACGTGGCAGATTTTTCAGAAGTTCATAGAATATAGAAAAAGAGGATTCAAACTTGACGCAGGGGTTAGTCTCCTTCTAGCAACCCAGCCTACATAAGTGCAGTGAGGAAACATGACCCTGTAGTCAACATTATTAGAGATTCACCAAAAGGTAAGAGGTGTGTCTGGTTTCAAAGCACAAAGGATTCGATTAGTTTTCCAGAAGCGGATCCAAATGATCACCAGTCTGGTTAGAAAGGACGTAGACAGGAGAAGAAAAAGGTCTAGGGAAGGGATGGTAATATCCTCATTTTGGGGGAAACAGACCAAGGTGCATGGGAGAAACTTAAAGTTTCTAGAGTCACACTAGAGACTAAAAATCAGGGGGAGAAATGTTTGAGTGAAGAATAAGGCCAGATAATGAGCGCAGGTGACTCTCGTTGCCATGGCTCCCAGCTCGGGTGACCCCAGGGACTGAGGGTGGGGCAGGAGGAACACGGTAGAGTTTTCTGAGCAGCCTCTCCGGGCTCTCAGCTATGCCTCTGTGGCGCCTGACTGCTGCGTAAACAGGTAAAAGAGTCTCAGGGGTCAGCAGGGAATTCTGAGCCCTGCAATTGTCCCTGTCAGGCCCCCACACGAGGGAACTGGGGGTGCTTGGGGTTTGTCCCAGTGCACACAGATTGATGAAGAGTTATGGAGGCAGGAGGTGCTGTCCACCAGAGTCAACTCCCTGTCACCCACGGCAGCCCACGGGAAAGTTCTATGGGCATCAGGCTCCGAGGCAGGGCTGATTATCTCAGGTGTTTGTTGCAGGAATAGAAAACTGACTGATGCAGTATGTCATCCAGGTTATTGCCGAGCACAATACAGTAACACGGGGACTTCCTGAGAATCGTAACAGCAAGCCTTCTACAACTGTCCATTTTGTGGACAGGAACACGGACAACTTATCTGCTGGCTTCTGTCTTCCAGGTAAACATGTTCCAAAGAGATGAACTGCCTCACATGTTTGCATACAGGCCCAGTGGGCTCCTTGGCCTCCGAGGGTAGAAAGTGGGAAGGTGGCTATGACCTTGAGCTGGGATGTTACTAATCAAAGGAACCTCTGACTTCAAACAAAACTGCCCACCAGAGATGCCCTGAAAACGGAGGAGGGCTAAAGGAATATGACAATGTCACTACTGTCCCCAACCACCCTCACTCACTCTCTGGTGGCAGTAGGTGGCTACTGTCAAAGACCTGCCAATGCCACATGACCTCCGTGTCCTTTTCTAAGGGCTCACGTGCTCCATGTTTAACATAGTCTGATTTCTGCAGGGCTAGGGGGACCCATCAGCAGAGGATGCTTAGCTTTCCTTTGTCTCTCTGCTGAGTTCTGGCAGTAGCGCAGCTGCAATTAGCACATGGTCTGAGGTTCTTCCTCTCTCTTTCTCAGCTCATTACTCCGTTGGCCCCTGAGTCAATCCCGGGCTCTCTTCTCTTCTGGTCCTGTGTGATTGGAGCCTTGGGCCCTGTGTTCATGGTTGGGCCTCCTCCACCTCCTGACCTGTACTGTAGCCAAACCTTTCCTTCTCCGTATAGAGCTGATCGCTGGGCCTCTCTTCCTGGGACTCAGGAAATGTCTTCCACTTCTGCATAGTCAAGGCTGAGCTCATCTTCTCCTCTCCAGTCTCCTCCTTGTCCTGCTCTCATGTATCACCACCATTGCCTTGGTTGCTGAAGTCAAAATGGCCGAGCAGTTCCACCTTGTTCCTGCCAAATCCCAGTGGCCTCCCAGGAGCCAGGCAATGTACTAACTGCTGGGCTGCTGCCATTGCTGTAGACTCACTGATATGTTTTGGGAACTGATCTCAGAATTTGTCAAGAACCACATGTACCATTCGGGTCTGCCTGTGACCGTTTGTTTGACCCCACAGGGTCATGTCTTCCTCCCCCTCTTCTGTGAACACTCTCTCTTTTCTTCCTTGTTCCCAGGGCATCCCCACCATGATCTTGCATCCGCTACCTTCCCCCCATTGTCAGTGGTGCCACATCAGCCTTCTGTCTAATGCAATGCCACATACCTGGTTCCCTCTTCCCCTCGATTTTCCATTATTCCACCTCCTCCCAGAGCATTGTGAGGCTTGTTCTTGGTCCTTCATTGCCTGGACCTGGAAGTGGGATGCCCAGGCTCCGCCACCGTCCTCTGGTGACACCACACCTTCCCCCACCTCCCCTGGACTGTGCATCCCCTGACCCCTAAGTGACCTCAGCTCCACACAGTACACTCTTGCCTAGCTTACATGGTATTTTCAGGTCCTTGAGTCTATGATGGTTTGCTCATCTCTTAGAGCCCTCTCGGGTGCCAGTCTCCTCCTTCTCTAAATCATAGACACATTTAGCTTCCACCATGTGCTGGGACCTGGGCTCCTGGCCCTTCAAGGACCCTCATTCTGCAGGGATGCTCAGAAAACAGCCAATTTTCACTAGTCACAGTAGTCATGATCTATAAAGTTGTTAAGAACACTGAGTTGGCTAATAATGAAGCACTGCTCCTAGGGGGAAGTACAGGGCTAGGTTTCTGTGAGCCTCTGGTCATGACCTTGCTATCACATGCTCAACACATAGCCTGTTTTATGTGTGCTACTGTTTAAAGACATCTTATTTACTATGTCTTGTTGGCTATAACTCCTGAATGAAGCTTATCTAACACAGGTCTCTACAGGAGGCTCAGCACAGCCTCCTTCCACTTGGGAACACTGGATGGCACTTCAGCACTACACTTGATGGCCATTTCAAACAGCAAAACCCGCAAAGTGTGACAAGTGGGGCACTAAATAAATAGATTGTGGAAAGGACAATTATTTAGAGTAGGAAGGCTGAAACAAGAAGGCAGAGCATGCCTGTCTACCTCAGCTGGGGATGTATGTGTTCACAGAGCAAGTCAAAGTTTTCAACATGGGTGGAGTGATTGCAAAAGTGCTGCCAGTTTTGATTTTGGAATTACAAATAAATTTTAGTGAGTAGGCAAATTTTCAAATACTTCTGTGTGTAATGAGGATTGACTGCACACACAGAAGTAAGAAAGAGGCTTAGGCGCCGTGTGGTGCTGTACACCTATAATCCCAGTACTTAGGAGGCTCAAATTTGAGGACAGTCTTAGCAGTATAGCGAGACTCTTAGAAACCTAGCAAGACCCTGTTTCAAAAACAAAAAGTAAAGTGATGCTGGTGGTGTGGCTTGGAGACAGAATGCCTCTGGGTTTAATCCTAAGTACCAAAAAAAAAAAAAAAAGAAAGAAAAGAAAAGAAAATGAGGCTTCAAGCCAGGTATAGTGGCCCACATCTATAATTCCAGTACTTGGGAGGCTGAGACAGGAGAATTGCAAGTTAAAGGACAGCCTCAGCAATTGTAGCAAGACTCTCAGCAACCTAGCAAGACCCTGTTTCAGAAACAAAAAACGAAAAGGGCTGAGGGTATAGCTCAGAGGCAGAACGCTGGTGGGTTCAAACCCCAGTACTTCCTTCCCTCCCCCTCTTCAAATGAGGCTTCAGAGAGCCGAGAGGAGGACAGAAGGAAAGTAACAGAGGTGGGGCCATTGTGGCTGACCTAGGTTGGGGCAGTAAGACGTCCCAGGCGGAGGGCACTTCAGACACCGTGGGCATCATGTGCTGAGGCACAGGACAGTATAGGATGAAGCAGTGTCATTGGGGTGAAGTTGGGAAAGATGGAAGGAAGAGCTTGCATCCCCAGGAATGCAGGGAAGGGGGAGAGTCAACGTCTGTTCTTCTCATAGGGTGTTATACCACTTGGAGCAGTGCCTGCTGCTATCTCAGCTCTTAGTGCTTTGACCCAATAAGCACAATATTTCTTTTTTTTTATTGTAATAGTTCGTGCTTTGTATGTATACATCTTTGTTAGGTATGAATTGATAGAGACAAATGTGCACATATTTCTCATCTGACCCCTTCCCCAATTCCCACCCCGCTCCCTCTCGCCCTCCCTCCCTCTCAAGTTCAGTTCAGTGAGTGACCTTGATATAATTGTGTAAGTACATCATGTGCCTTAGGATGCTCCCCCCGCCCCCCGTCCATTCCTTTCGGCTGAATCAACTTCTTTGTTTATTGAGTTCTCTACTTTTTCATCTGGGGACCCTCTTATGCCCCATCTTCTCCCTGATATCTGCATATTAGGGAGAACATATGCTTCTTTCCTCTTTGTGACTGGCTAATCTCACTTAACATGATGTTTTCCAGTTGCATCCACTTCCCTGCAAAGAACATGATTTTGTTCTTCTTTATAGCTGAGTAAAATTCCATTGTGTACATATCCCATAGTTTTGTAATCCATTCATCTATCGATGGACATCTTGGCTGCTTCCATAGTTTGGCTATTGTGAATTGTGCAGCTATAAACATAGATACACATACATCAGTCTGATAATTTGTTTTCCATTCTTCTGGGTAGATACCCAGAAGTGGTATTACTGGGTCATAAGGTAGGTTTATTCCCATTCGTCTGAGGATACTCCATACTGTTTTCCAAAGTTGTTGCACAAGTTTGCAATCCCACCAACAATGTATTAGGGTTCCCACTTCTCCACACCCTCGCCAGCATTTGTTGTTGTTTGAAGCACAATATTTCTTGCACATATCAAAGTCAACATAAATGACTGGTAAGTGGCTTTCTATCTATTGATCTAGAAACAAGGTTCCTTCAAAATCATGTCTTCCCCATCCCCAAGGGCCTGAGAGTCCTGGCTGACCAGCAGCAAATGAGAAAGATGGTAGTGAACTGCACAGGGGTTCTTCCAAGCCCAGCCTTGAGCAGTCTGCATCCCCTCCACCCACATCCGTGGTCACTCGGTCCCTCCCAGATGTGAGAAGAGCTGGAGAACCAAGTTCCTGGTTGGGTGTCTTCCCATGTCTATAGTCTTGCAAGAGAGCATGGCTCAGGTGGGCAGCCAGCAGCCTTTGCTCAGGCCTTTAGATTAGAGTGTCAAAGCACAGAGCAAGACTGAAGGAAGCCATAGGGAGTGAATTCTGTGCAGATGGGCCACCAAGGTGCTCTCTAGAACAGAGGAAAGTCAATGTGCTCGGTGGATGAATAGATGGGAAATGCTTTATGTCTCTCTCCTTAGTTCCTTTAGCTCTGTGTGTGTGTGTGTGCGCACACACACACACACACACACACACACACACACACACACACCACATTTTAAACAGAATGAGGAATGAGGCCTGAAGGAGGAAGGGGGAGAAAGTTTGGGAGGAGCCAAGCTATTCTCATTTTCCCAAAGTCAGACCCAATGTTTCTTTTACCTTGTGTCTTAGACCATTCAGGATGCTATAACAAACTATCATAAACTGGTGGCTTATGAACCACAGAGACTTGTGTTTTTGGAGACTTACAGTTCTGGAAGCTGGCAAGTGCAAGATCAAGGTATCAGCAGATGCAGCCTTTGCTGAAGGCCCGGGGTCTGCTTTTTGATTCACAGACAGTGTCTTCTCATTGTGTCCTTGCAGGGTGTGGAAGGAGCGAGGGAGCTCTCTAGGTGTGTGTGTGTGTGTGTGTGTGTGTGTGTGTGTGTGTGTGTGTGTGATTGAACTCAGGGGCATTCTACCTCTGAGCTACACCCACACCCTATTTTATCTTTATTTTGAAACAGGGTCTCACTAAGTTGATGAGAGTCTCACTACTCGCTGAGGCTGTCCTTGAACCTTTGATCCTCCTGTCTCAGCCTACCAAGCACTGGAATTACCATCCTGTCTGGGTTTCTTTATGAGGGCACTAATTTCATCCATAAGGACTCCGCCCTCATTACCTAATCACCTCTCAAAACCCCCATCTCCTAAGACCTTCACCTTGGGGGTTTGGATTTCAACATAAGAATTTTGGAGAGACAAATATTCAGTCCAAAGCACCTGGAGAGAATATATCGCCCTAACCATAGAAATAGAGCTATCTTAAGAGAAGAGGTATGGGAAATCGACTTTGCTCTGGACCTATGACTATTCTGTCAGTTTAATACAACCCCATTTGGAAGTTGGGGTATATAGACCTTTTGCCAGACTCTGAAAACCCCATGCATAATTGAGTAGTTAGAAATGAATTGAAATGGCCAGGCGTGGTGGCGCACGCTTGTAATCACAGTATTTGGGAGGCTGACACTGGAGGATCCGGGTTCGTGGCCAGCCTCAGCTGCTTAGTGAGGCCCTCTGAAACTTAGTGAGACCCTGTTTCAAAATAAAGAATGAAAAATAGGGTTGGGGCTGTAGCTCGGATGTAGAATGCCCCCATTTTCTTTTTTTTTTTTTTTTTTTTTTT
>PVLC010023083.1:0-26021 GCA_004027655.1 Graphiurus murinus | reverse complement strand
GAAGGAAGGAAGGAAGGAAGGAAGGAAGGAAAAAAAAGCAGAAAGAGGATCTTAAACCTGTCTGAATTGGAAAGACCTTAATATTAAAATTGGAGTATTAGTTACAGTAGCCAAGACATGGAAACAACCTAAGTGCATGGATAAAGAAAATGGGATACATATACATAATGGAATACTATTCATCCATAAAAAGAATAAAATCTTGTCATTTGCGACATAGATCCCACTGGAGATCATTATGTTAAATGGAATAAGCCAGGCACAGAAAGACAAGCACCACATACATGATCTCACTCATATATGGCACATTAAAAAAGTTGATCTCATAGAATTTTAGAGTAGAAGGGTGAGGAGAGGGATTGATGAGAAAAGATTGATCACTGAGTACTAAGGTAGTTAGACAGGAGTAAAAAGTTCCAGTGTTCTATGACACAATAGGATGACTGTATATAACAATAATGTACTGCACATTTAAAAAGCTATAAGAAAGGCTTCTGAAATTTTTTACCATAAAGAAATGATACTAGAGCCCTGTAGTATAATTTCAAATCAGATATTGTGATACTCCAGCATGGTTCTTACTGTTCAGAATTTCTTTAGCTATTCTGGGTCTTTTGTATTTCCATATGAATTTTAGGACTGTTTTTTGTAGCTCTGTGAAGAATATCATAGGTGAGAGATAGGGATCTAATTTCATTCTTTTATATATGGATATCCAGTTTTCCTGGCACCCTTTGTTGAAAAGACTGTCTTTTCTCCAGCACATGTTTTTGGTTCTTTTGTCAAAAATCAACTGGCTATAAGTGTGAGGATTTGTCTCTGTACCTTGTATTCTATTCCATTGGACTTTGTGTCTGGTTTTTGTTGTTGTTGTGTTTTTTAATACAATGATATTTTTGTCACTATAACTATCCTTGATAAATATAGATGCAAAAATTCATGATAAAATACTAGCAGTTCACATTGTACACTATGACCAAATTGGTTTCATTCCAGGGGTACAAGATTGGTTCAACATACTAAAATCAATAAATGTAATTCATCACATAAATAGAATCAGGGGCAAAAATCACATCTTTATCTCAATAGATGCAGAGAAAAGCATTTAACAAAATCTAATACTTGTTCATGTTAAAAACACTGAAGAAATTAGGAATAGAAGGAACTTACTTCAATATCATAAAGGCAACATATAATAAACCCAAAGCTAACATGATACTGAATGGGCAAAAACTGAATGTATTTACTCTAAAATCAGGAATAAGACAAAGATGCCCTCTACCACCATTCCTATTCAATATAGTACCTAAAATTTTAGCCAGAGCAGTGTGGCAAGAGAAGAAAATTAAAGGGTGCAAAAAATTATCTCTCTGCAAATGACATGATCCTATACATAGAAGATTCAAAAACCAACAAGAAGACTTCTAGAGTTGATAAGCAAAATTGAGCAAAGTAGCCAGATATAAAAATCAACTTACAAAAATCGATAGCTTTTTTATACACCAATTGTGATTCTATTGAAAAAAAAAAAAAAGCCAAAGAACAATTCTACTGAAAAAGAAAGCCAAAGAACAATTCCATTCAGTCATACAATAGTTAGGAATAAATCTAACCAAGGAAGTAAAAGACTTCTACCTCTAAAATTATAGAGCACTGAAGAAATTGAAGACTTTAGAAGACTGAAAGACCTCCCATGTTCTTAGATAAGTAGAATAAATATTGTTAAAATGGCCACACTAGCCAGGCATGGTGGCGCATGCTTGTAATCCCAGTACTTGGGACACTAATAAAACTATAAGTTTAAAAAAATGATAAATGTTTAAGTAGATATATTTACCCTGATTTAAACATAACACAGGTGGGGACAGAGCCAGGAGGAAGCTCACCAAGTGTTCTGTGCACTTATCTCCCTATCACTCAGAACTACATTATGATATGAGACTACAATGCAACAATAAAAGTATATTAAAAAAAGAAAGCTGGGTATGGTGGCACATGCCTGTAATCACAGTATTTGGGAGGCTAAGACAGGAGGATCACAGGTTTGAAGCTAGTCTTAGCAATTAGCCAGACCCTATTTTTAAATAATGATAATAATAATAATAGCAATGATGATGATGATGGCAATGTACTCAAGAGACAGAATGCCCCTGGGCTCTATCCCCAGTACTAAAGGTGTAAACTGCAGAGGATTTCTATAATAGATGAGCACTGTGGCAATGATTGATTTTGGATTTGGCAAAGCCTTAGATGACTTTCAAGATTCTTTCCATTAAAAAAAAAAAGATTCTATTACTCAGAAAACCTATTGGTTGGGTCTCCCACACCAGAAGTATAAAAGCTGGAAAGCAGGTTAAAAAAAAAAAAAGGAGCAGACAAACGTAAGGCAGGTCAGGTATAAAGTACAACTCTAATCTGATTACCATTTAGTGTAACTTACACACCCTCCTCTTTCACACCATGAAGCACGGTACTCCCAATCACTTACCAAATCTACAGGTGCCTGACTTATTTCTAGGTAGCAATACCCATCATGTACAACTAGTTTATTCACCTTGCTTAATCAAATCTGAAGTTAAGATGATTCTTGGTGTAATTTCTGTAGTGTGTCAGAAAGAATGGTCACTTACTTGACCATGCAACAAAAATGTTTGATCCTTTAATCACTTCCCTAGGTAGGAAATTGCAGAATCCCTCTCCTTTGGTATACAAATTATAAAGAGAACCTGAAGAGGTCAAATGTAGCTACCCTTTTCTGCTACCTCTGCTGCACTCTTAACAAATTCTCCTCAGTGTAGTACTTTTGAACTCCCCACTCTGTTGCACTGCACTGTGCTGTCCATAGCAGGCATCTGGTCAGTGTTTGCAGAAGACTAGAGTAATAGAGTGTCTTTACTAGAGTAAAGACACCTGCAACTTGCTTCTGCAAAATGCTGGTCTGAGGTCATGGGACAAGTGCATTCCAATACCTGTCCTATGTGCGGCTTCTCAACTTGGCTTCCAATCTCAAAGCTGCGTTCATTTATTTTAAACCTCGAGGAGCAGCCTGGGTGTTGACAATGTGTTACTCAGCATGGTGCAAGTATTCCCTGATCTACGGGTCACTCCTGTCAAAACAGGTGTGACCACCACGCAGTGCTTCTACTCAGCAGGTCAATAATATTTTTGCTTCTGATCTGAGGAAAGAAATTGTTTCTGAGAAGACTGGTTTCTCTATGGTGAATCTGTTCTAAACGCTAATAATGTAAAATACTATCTAGAGGAAAATATCTTTGAAATAAAATTTTGCAAAAAAAGTACACACCTCAGAATCTTCAAATTAAAAAAACAAAAATCAAGTCAGGCTTGGTGGCACACACCTGTAATCCCAGTTCTTGGAAGGCTGAGATAGAAGGATCCCCAGCACCCCCACCTAATCAAAGCATCTATTTATAATTTAAATAAAAGCATTTGTGTGTGTGTGTGTGTGTGTGTGTGTGTGTGTGTGTGTGTGTGTTACTGCGGATTGAATCCAGGGACATTCTACCTCTGAGCTACAACCCTAGACCTATTTTTTATTCTTTATTTTGAAATAGCATTTCACTAAGTTGTGGAGGGACTCATTAAGTAGCTGAGGTTGGTGGCAAACCTGTGATCCTCCTGTCTCAGCCTCCCAAGTACTGGGATTACAAGCATGCACCACCACACCCAACTACTTGCTTTTGTTTCTATTTTGATTAAAGTAGGAGATTGAGGCAATTTTCTTAGAATTAGATATTATTTTAATCCTTTTGTTACCTAATATTCAATAATAATAATATTGATATAATATTCAATAATACTCAATATAATACTCAGATAATAAAATTCTAAAAGAAGAGTATTAGGTGTATTTTGACTAGTATAAGTATTTCTGAATAAATTCTTCCTTACGCATTTATTTATTTATTTATTTTTGGTACTGGGGATTGAACCCAGGAACATTCTACCTCCAAGCTATACCCCCAGCCCTTTTTATTATATTTATTTTTTGAAACAAGGTCTTGCTAAATTGCTGAGGCTGGCCTCAAACCTACAATCCTCCTGTCTCTACCTCCCAAGGACTGGGATTACGGGTGTGCACCATGGTGTTCTGGCTTCCTTATCCATTTAAAGTAAAGCAGTACAGGTAGGTTGAATGAGTTAAAATTTTTTCTTCACTACCAAGAAAGAATTAGTAATTCCCAATAAGAAACTCTTAACTTTGACCAGCAATCACTTCCCCTATCAAGTTCTACCTTAGAGTTTGCCTTATCTAGCTTTCCTTGACTGTATAAATGAACTGCCTATAAATTGGTGTCTACAAAATAGAAAAGATTTCCAAATCCTGGAGCTTCTTAACTTGCTGAGAAAGGATAAACAACAGAATTGTGCCTAGAGAGCATGTACTATATCATGTTAACAGGTGATGACACCCAGTTAAGTGGTCCACTGGCTAGAAACAACTAAAACTAGGATGGACACACTCCTTTTATGTGAATGACTCTAAGACTCAAGACTGCTATGTAACTGTGGGTGAGGTTTTTATCTCCTCCACTGTTTTTGTAACATGGGAACCACCAAAGCCCCCACCGCCTCCTTCACAGGACTACTGGGAAGACTGTGTGAAAGACTGCATGTAAAGGACTTAGTAGATTTTCAATGAAGTCCAGTCAGGAGAGGCCCTGATTATGGAGAAGATATCTCAGGAACTGTCATAATTAAAGTAGGCCTGGCTGTCAGATTTTCAGGGGCTGCAAACTGACACTGCAGGAAGGTAATCTCCTGCTGGGAATATACAGCAGTTAACAACAATATTTTTAGAGATTTTGTATTGAAAGAAATTGAGCTTAATTTCCTTTTTCTTTCTTTTTTATATGAGGGTTTCCCTATGTTGCCCAGGTTGACCTTGAACTTAATTTAAGTTTACCTTTTGATAGAGACTTCTAAATGTATTGGAAATGCAATAGCAGCTAGACTTTTGAGGAAGTGTGTTTCTGGGCCAGAGTGCTTTTCTATTGACACTGGGACCCAAGTGGCTGAGAATATGGGAGCAGAATGCAAGCTCTGATGGAGAGAGTTGTTTCCTGTCTCTATCTCCTTTTATAAGGATACCAATCTGATCACATTAGGGCCCTACCTTATGATCTCACTTAACTCTTACTACCTCCTTTGTTTTATCCTCCCTTCAAATACAATCATAGCAGGGGTTAGGAATTGAACATATGATTTGGAAGGGGGATATAACTCAGTCACCAATAAGGTGTTACTGTCACATGAATTCTTTCTTATGTGAGTACATGAGAATTTCAATTTATTTGAAACACATATTAGTCATTAATTATGTACCTAGCAGATACTTTGGACACAAAGAATAAGTCCGTGATCTCAGGAGTTCAGAGTCTAGTAGGGAAGATAAACAGTTCTAACAAAATGTGGCATATTGTATCAGAGGTAGATGTCAATGTACAGAGCTGTATTAGGAAAGAAATTTCAGGTAACTTTAGGAAGATGAGCTGAAATTTATGTTGAATTTTATAGAATGAGTAGGAATTCACCAGTGAAGCCAACAAGTAAACCCCGATCCACCTCGCAACCCAATCTCTTACAAAAAAGGTCTTCCTCTGATTACCCCAGTCTGAAGATATTTATCCTCCTACTGAGTTCCAAGAATAATTACTGTTTGCACAGTTCATTTAGCCATTAAAGAAGCACTGCTCTGAAATACGGTTCCTATTATTGTCTCAAACTATTTAAATCTTTTGTTATCAACAACTTTTAATGAGTGCATTCTTTGTTTACTCACTAGAATGTAGGTTTCTTGTGGTAAATATCTGGGGAATTCTTCAAGAGAAAAGGAGCTCAGTGAATGAGTGCTGTTTTGATTTGATGAAATTAAAGAATATAAAAACTGTGAGCCTTATAATCTGGTCCCAATTCCTTAATACCTAGGTTATTACTGGCTAATTTTTCTGGGCCTCATTTTAGTTCTGTCAAAAATCAGAGTTGACTAGATATAGCTCTTACATTGTCTAAACATTCATGAGCATGCTAGTTCAATCTCTAATCCAACAACTCTATCTAATTAGGGGGGATCTTAAAGTTTCCAGTCTCAACTACCTTTTATAGTCTCTTTTTCCTTCCTGTTTGAATTTTATGTAAGCAATTAAAAGGCCATAAAAATTCATTCAAAACTATATGTGACATAAAGAGGGGGTGAAACTAAAACATATTCAATTATCAATCCTTAAAGTTTATATTTTACCCTTAAAATGCAGCTAACACATAGGTTAACACCCAGTACAACACAACTAATTGTTCTACTTCAAATAAATAATATGAAAGACAGGACCAATAATACTAGCAAGCCAATTAATATCTACCTTTGCTTTCAACTGACTGGATTTACACATATGGTTTAAACATTTTAGGACATAATATTTATATTTAAACGAAAACATTCCACCTGTACACAAGCTGCAAGAATGTGAAACATGTAAATCGTGCACTTTTTATTTTCTAACAAAACCTTACCTTAAATGAGCAGGTGGGTTTAATAACAATTAAATTAGAAAGATATTTCTTTAACAACTCCAAAAACCACTAGTAATTATCAAAGAAGAAATACTTCCATTTCAAAAGTGGCTACAGTTCTAACTTCACAGTCACAAACTCTTTTGTTGAATTACATTAAATAAATTGGTTGTTAAAAACTAGAGCTTACAAAAGTAATTCTAATGTCCAAGTATGGGACAGGCTCCATGACCACAAAACTCTGCCAGCTCCACCTTTTAAAAAGAGTTTGCCAAGATGAGAGTGTTATTAGCCAGGCTTGGCTGAAACAATCCATTGCCCACAAAGCTACTTTAATGTACTGTCTCTATTGAAAATCCCAGGAATCCAACAATACATTACGATACTTTCCCATCACTGCAGCGATTCCCACCACAGGCAACACTTTGTCTCCAACAAAGAAGCCTCACATCCTATGTCTGCAAAAACCCCACTCCTGACCAGCACTGTGTGGATGCCAGGAGGAACATCTGTGTGCTCGACAGTACACAAAACTGGCTCTTTTCTTTCTTTCATTCCTTTCCTTTCTTTCTTCTTCTTCTTCTTTTTTAAAAAATTCCCTAGACAATAAATTGGGTGATTACTTGGTAAGGAAATGGTCTTTCATTCCCTTCCTCTTCCCTTCTGTTTGTTTGTTTGTTTAACATGATAGTCAAATAACTACATCTGCCATCCACTATTAAGTCCAAAGCCTGAAAATACAGTAAAAGTTCCTGTTCTGCTTTCCTATGAACTTACGCCTGGGATCAGCTGAGGAATGTTCACTTTAAAGATGAAGCTCCCTGAAGGCATATTCATAAAGAGAAGCTATCCAATTCTGGGAATATTCTACAACTAAAATACTAAAAATGGTAATATACTCTGAGAGCAAGAAACATGCAAACTTCATATTCCTGTAGAATATTTACAATGTAAGGTAGTATTTCATAAGAATACCACATTTTGGTATTTTGCACCAAGACAGACTTTTCTATTATGTTTACTTTCACGTCAAATTAACAATTGGGCTTAAGAAGTAAAAGAAGTTTGAGGCACAAGAGACAAAAAAAAAAAAAAAAAAAAAAATGGGCAAAACATGACTAGGAATTCACCAGAGAAAAATTATATATTACAAGCCTGAAACCTTGATCTGCTCCCTAGACAAGAAAAAATTCTCAAGCCCATTAATGATTAAATAAATGCAAATTAAGTATATATACTTTTGCTATCAATATGGAGAATACTTTAAAAAGAGTACTCATATTTGCAAAGGAATGGACTACTTGGGATTCTAAATCAGTATTACCTTTCTAAAAGAGAAAAACTTGGTAGCATGAATATTTAGAACAATCAGTATAGCAATTCTACTTTTAGAATCTTATCCACACCAATGAGAAGAGATGGGACTAAGGAGGTTTACTGTGCTTTATTTAAAATAAAAATAATTTAGAAACAGGTTAAATATTCACCTATAATGGAATGATTCATCTATAATGAAGTAAGTTATGATACAACTTATAAGGAATACTATATTACCAAAGAATAAGGTTTAAGAGAATATGTAGGACTACCTCTAACACAGGGCTTCCTTTATCAAAGCATAAGGTGCTAACTGTCCCTCCCTATGTGGTTTGAGATCTACAGGTGCTCTCCAGAATAAAGGAAGGAAGATGGAAAGGGAGAGGGAGAGGGAGAGAGAGAGGGAGAGAGAGAGGGAGAGGGAGAGGGAGAGGGAGAGGGAGAAAAGGAAGGAAGGAGTGAGTAAGAGAGTGAATATGCTTACTATATAGTTAATAAATGAAGAGATTACAAAATATATGATGGCAACTCATCTTTTAATAAAATCTGTGCTTGCTTAAGAAAAAATGATGGTAGAATTATTTCATAGTAATGTAATGTTTCTCTATTTTATAATAAACATATTCTTAGTTTTATAGGAAGGGGGGAGGGGAAATGCACCTGCATTATTGTCTCTTAGAAAAGATGGTAAATTTTAATTTATTATCATTAAAGAAATAAAGGATAACTCATTTCTTCCAAAGATAAACTAGCATTTTCCTAAGGCTTCAAAACTGTTCTCTTGAAAATCATGTAAATTTCACCCAAAAGTTATAATGGCGAGATAAAGCTGTATAACAATTTAAAGGACTGGGGACAAAAATATCTCTTAGGTTTCTCACTTTAAGTAGCAGATAATCACAAAATTACAGATTAAGAAACTTTAATGAAGTTATAGCTGATTGATACTGATTTTCATAACCTGCAAAAACAGACCAGGTGAAATGAATCTCTAATTTCTAGTAGACTGAAGCAATATAAACAACAAATAACTATAATTTGTATAACTGTGCTTGTATGTGTAGTTACTGACAGGTGTGGAATAAATGGAAAATAATGAAGTTTTTATTCTTTAAGTAAAAGAAAATACAGACTATTAATTTTTCACTTTTCATGGTGCCTTTACTAAACTGATATTTACAAATAATCAATGGAAAAGTGGCAAAAAGCCCTGGTTTGGGATCTATATTTCTCACTGTACACAAGCAGACTTTATGTTATATTTTTAAAGAACCACTTTTCTAGAAAACAATTCTTCTAGTTTGTATGTGTGCCATCGGCATACAACCAAGTAATGTTCATAGATAAAATTAAAGGCAAAGGAGTAAACTCAGTATGCAAAGACCTATCAACAAGTAATGCAAATCTTAAAGGCTATATATACCTTCTGACACAATTACTGAATTACTGCAGGGAAGCATTTACAGCCAGGTGAAGTCTGGGTGCCACCTAGTTTCCACCTAAGTGTGCCAGCAATCGCAGGTTCAGGGCAGCCCCTCTCTCCAGATTCCTTGGGACTGGGCTCAGTTGTCTCGGCCAGCTTTCACTAAGGTTTTTATCTTTCCCTTCAAAATGATTCTGCCCTCACTGAAAAGAACAACTCTAGTGGTCATGTTGTCTTCTTACACTTTTGAAAGCAGGACAACATTCCTTTGACAAAGTTGCTGGCTACTGAGAGGCATATTGATTCCTGTCTCATTACAACACAGTCATGCAATCAAACATCTTCCAAGTCATCAGTTGGCCCACTGTTACTTTCTGCCTGCATGGGGGTTTTAAAGCTGAAAGTAGACCTCATCAGGGTTGCCTAAAATACACTTCCTTCATTTTTTTAAGGTCATTATGAACCTAATTGCATTTCGAAATGTATTACAAGAGCCATGTTATAATTAACCACACACACACACACACACACACACACACACACACACACACACACACAAATCAGCCTAATCTCAATAGAAAATAATCAAAGTTAAGGAAATCTGGGATTCATAATCCCACTGCTAGGTATATGTTATTGTTTGGATATGAAGTGTCCCCTATAGACTCACGTGCTGAGGGTGCTATCCCCAATGCAGCAACGCTCAGAGGTGGCGCTTTTAGGAAATGACTGTATCATGAGGACTGAGCCCTCATCAAAGGATGAATTCATTTGATGGATTAATAATTTGAATGGACTGCTGGAAGGGGATGGAAACTATAGGAGGTGGGACCTAGCTGGAAGAAGCAGTTGACTGGGGACAGCCCCTGGAAGGGTACTTCCTATGCTTGGTGTGTGTGCGTGTACGTGTGCGTGTGTGTGTGTCTGTCTATCTGTCTCTCCCTACTCCCCAGCTGCCATGAGCCAAGAAGCTTTCCTCCAACATGCTCTTTTGCTATGATGTTTCTGCCTTGGAGCCTGCTGAAACGAGGAGGCAAAATAAACTTTTCCTCCTTTAAGTCATTTATGTCAGGTTATTTTGGTCACAGCGATGAAAAGCTGACTAACAGCATATATTCAAAGGAAATAAAATCAGTATGTCAAAAAAAAATACACACTCCCATATTTACTGCAGCACTATTCACAATAGCCAAGATATGGATTCAACCCAAGTATCCATCAATAGATGAATGGATACAGAAAAGTGATACCTATACACAATGGAATGCTATTTTGCCATCAGACGGATGAAATCCTGTCATTTGCAGCACCAGAGATAAACTGGAGGACATAATATTAAATGAGCCAGAAACAGAAAGTCAAATACCACATGATACCATTCATATGAGTTGAGAGTAGAACTGTGATCACTAGTAGCTGGGGGAGGAGAGGGAGAAGGGAGGGGAGACACTGGACAATGGATTCAAAAGTTACTGATGAGTGAAATAAGGTCTGAAATAAGGGTGGTTTCAATCAATAGTAATTTGTGTGTTTCAAAATGGCTAGAAGAGAGATTTCTGAATATTTTCACCATGAAGAAAAGATAAGCATTTGAGGTGACAACTCTACTAATTAGCCTGAGTTGGTCACTAATATATACATGTACTGAAATATCACACTGTACTCCATAAACAAGCACAATTATTGCATGTCAATTAAAATTAAAACTTCCAAAATTTATTATTAAATATTTTAACAGGGAAGTTTCTTTTAAGAAGTCTACTTTTTAGTTTTCTGGTCTGTCTCCACAATCTCTTTATTCTTCCTGCTGCCTGTACTTGGTTCTATTTCCTGTGTGGTTTTTAGAAGTAAATTACTTCTAATCTTCTCTCATCTGGGAAACCAAATAATCTTATTAAGAAATATACCAATGAGGGTTGATGAAGTTCTTTCTGAAGGGCAAAAGCAAGGTTCTTTCTTCTTGGTAAGCATTTGAAGTAGCTAGGAGATGTGCTGAAGGCTTGCTTTTGGGTCTTGTCCCCAGATAATTCTAAATCTTTACATTTGGAATAAGATTAATAACTTGCTTATTGAGCAAAAATTTTTAGTAAGAATACATGTTTTACCACAGAAATTTTGTGGCCACTGTTTTTAGAATTCCACATTACTTTCAGGTTCTCTATCTTGGAGAAGAGCTGTCATTATATGGGTTTAATTCTAGAGAAATAGGGAATTGTTGCACATAGCATCTTGTTTGCCTTTGAAAAATTTTTGAAGATTTTTTCAAAATGCGCTTGCTAGTGAAATGAGCTCCTTTCCTCTTAAAGATATGGTGAATATTTTTTATTTACGATAGGAAATAAAAGTACTGTGATAGCTGATGTAAAGAAATTAATTTTAACGTTTTTCTGATAAATTTTGCTTTTGATGTCAGCTTTATCAGGTGGAGTATGTACTCCAAATTTGGAAACGACAGTCAAGCGATTTTGAAGTCCTGCCTTTATTGCACAGCAAAAGAAACTATACAGCAGGATCTTTCTTTTTTCCTTCATCTCCAAAGGTGGCTCGTAGCTTTCCCACAGTATCCGATTGCTGGTCTAGGTACACACACAACCTAGGTGATAATTCACTTAGATTTAAACTACATTTTTTCAAAGCCAACTTTTTCAAACAATACATCATCTACATTTTAAATGGTGGGTGAAATTCTACCACCACTCTCAAAAAAAGGGACAAGGAGGTGTATTGTACTGGATAAAAGAAATGAAGAAAAGTATTGACAGTACAAGCAATCTATAGTACCCTTGGGGTAGAAAGGATTGTTGAAAGAGTTTTCTCACACGTGAAAAAGCAATGAGGCACACAACATTGATTTTTATTTCTTTTTGGACCTTAGCACTCAAACACCTGAAAAGAATGATCATTTTTTAATGCATATAATCCTCCTTTCCCACCAAAAGACAAGTCACTGACATCAGCCTATGCTTAAATATAAAACATAAAATCAGATTAGTGGGATTCTAGTCCCAACCCAGAAAAGATTTATCTTTAAGAAAATGCCAAAAATATAACCTCTGGTGGTTACTTTATAAATTTAATATTGGAAAACTATATGAAAATCCTCAAATCTTCCAGATGTGTCATAATATCTTGATTCAGTATTAAGTCAGTTTCCTTGTACTCTTCTAGATCACCAATTAAAGGAAGATGTTCAAATTGCAGAGATGTAATGATTGTTTACCATATACTCTATGATTCTCTGTAGGTAGCATTTTGAATTTGTACAATATTAAAAGCAGAAAGAAGAGGACGGCGTCGGAGTGAGACACCTCTCATCAGGTGCTGTGAGCTCAATTCAAATCTGCCATAGAGGCAGCTTCTTGACAGAAGGTAAAAAAAAAAGCAACAAAAAGGTGAACAACGCTATGAAAACTGAAATACAGCTGATCAGATTCTGGAAGGCCGACCAGGGAGAGCAAAGAAGCCTGTCTGTGCGGCCGCAGTGCCATGCCGCTGAGTGGTGGCCGCCATTGAGCCAGCCCCCGGTGTGGGGTCTACTGACAAAAGAAATATATAGCGACCTTCTGCATTCCTAGAAACTAGAGGTGGAGTCAGCGATTCCTGAAGTCTACATCCTAACCAGGCACCTTCAACAGTGACCAGAACGCGTGGTACGACAAGCTTAAGCCCATGAGGGGACATCCCAGCTCACCTCTCCCTACAGAGCCGGAGCAGCGACCAACTGCACTGCAGAGCTTCAATCAAAACTGCTGCAGGAGCAGCTTCTCGACGGAAGGAAAGAGAAGCAAAGCAGCATAAAAGTGAGTAAAGCAACGGGGCAGTTGGTTGGAATGCAGAGAGCAGACCAGGGAGAACGGCGGAGCCCGTGTGTTGTGCGCAGCAGTAGCAGCTGCCATCTTGTCAGCCGCCATTTTCTCTGCCACCCACAGCAGCAGGGATCTACCCAAAAGATCTGCAGAGGCCAAATCAGGTCTGTTCTTACAAACTTGCAGGGATTTTTATTTTGTTTCTTGTTGTTTTTAGTTTTCTGGGTCTTTTGTTTTGTTTTGTTTCATTTTTACTCTGTTTTCACTTTGTATTGCTTCCATTTATCTATGTTTGTTCGGAAGATTGGTTGCTTTGTTAGCTTTTGCTAGACCCTAGAAGTGAACACCTGAAACACACCAAAGACACCAATAGAGTGGGCAGAAGAAGTACCAGAGTAATTGCAACTCAGTACAAGATACCATTCACAGGGAGAAAATAAAAATAAGAAAGCTATAAATTCAGAGAAAGTATAGAAGAGCAGCTAAGTTATAAATTTAAGAACAGGGAAACCATGGGAAGGAAAAATACCAAAGAAACAATGAGTCAACACAATCCCAATAACAGAACTCAATGACACTGAATGGCAGAGCTTACCAGAAGGACAATTCAGATCTTTAATAATAGAAATGATACAAAACTTCCAGAAAGAATGCAGAGAGAGCTGGAAAGAAATAAAGGAACAAATAAACAAAGAATCTGACACCCTGAGCAAGAATCATAGACAAGCCTTGAGGGAAGTGAAGGATGTGAAAGATGCATTAATAGAAGTGAAGGCATCAATACAAACTATAAACAGTAGAAAACAGAATATCACTCCTTAGAAGATGACCATTCCAAAAATGAATCCATTATACATAATCTAGAAAAAAAAAATTCAACAGTATGAATCGGACATCGATGAGATCTGGGCCAATTTTAAAAGAGCTAACCTAAGAATAATAGGGATAGAAGAGAAATCAGAAATTGAAACTAATGGAATAAACAACTTTTTCAAAGAAGTAATATCAGAGAATTTTCAAAACATAGAGAAGTTGACACACAGGTGCAGGAAACATATAGAACCCCCTCTAGACAAGACCAAAGAAGAGGTTCACCATGCCACATAATAATCAAGCTGACTAATGTAGAGGCTAAGGAAAGAATTCTAAAGGCAACAAAAGTAAAAGGCCAGCAAAACTCTCTTTCAAAATTGACGGGGATATAAAAACCTTCCATGACAAACAGAAACTGAAAGCATTTATGTCTTCCAAACCAGCACTAGAGAAAATACTCAAAGAGATTAACTACAAAGAAGAACTAACAAGTAAACGTCAGAACCAGAGAAACAATAATTTCCAGGAAGCAAACAACTAAGCAAAGAAGAACAAACACTACTGCCAACAGAAATCAAAACTCAAAATGTAAGGAATTAAAAATCATCTCTCAATACTCACACTGAATATAAATGGTCTCAACTCCCCAATAAAAAGGCACAAGGTAGCAAAACGGATTAAAACCCAAAATCCATCTATGTGCTGCTGCAAGAAACACACCTTACAAACAAAGATTCCCACAAACTAAGGGTGAAGGGCTGGAGTAAGGTAATCCATGCCAATGGATCTCGAAGACAAGCAGGAGTAGCAACTATGATATTGGATAAATTAGATTTAAAGCCTAAGCTCATCAAAAGAGACAAAGCAGGTCACCTTTTACTAGTAAAAGGAACAATACAGCAAGAGGAAATAACAATTATCAATATCTATACCCCAAACATAGGTGCAGCCACTTTCATAAAACAAACTCTGCATGATATAAAGTCACACATAGATCCCAATACACGAATACTAGGAGACTTCAATACTCCTCTCACATCACTAGAAAATAAACAACAACAACAACAACAAAATACAGAAAAAAAAAACAAGAAAATTAACAAAACTAAAAGCTGGTTTCTTGAAAAAATAAACAAGATACATAAACCATTGGCCAATCTAACCAAAAGAAAAAGAGAATCAAACCAAATTACCAAAATAAGAGATGAAAAGGGTGATATTACCACCGACAGTATGGAAATACAGAAGATCGTCAGAAACTATTTTGGAAAACTATACTCCAACAAAATGGAAAATCTAGAAGAAATTGACAATTTTTTTTGATGCATGCAACCTTCCTAAATTGAGTCAAGAAGACATAGAAAACTTAAATCAACCAATAAAAACCAAAGAAATAGAAACAGCAATAAAAAGTTTACCATCAAACAAAAGTCCGGGGCCAGATGGTTTTCCAAGTGAATTTTATAAAATATTTATGGAAGAGCTAATCCCAATACTCCTCAAACTATTCCATGAAATAGAAGGAAATGGGACCCTCCCAAACACTTTCTATGAAGCCAACATCACATTAATATTAAAGCCAAATAAAGACAGCTCAAGAAAAGAAAACCATAGGCCTATATCATTGATGAACTTAGATGCAAAACTGCTAAACAAAATACTAGCAATGCCCATTCAAAACCACATCAAGAAAATTATACACCATGACCAAGTCAGGTTCATCCCAGGGATGCAAGGCTGGTTGGTTCAACATACGAAAAACAATTCATGTAATTCACCAAATAAACAAACTTAAAGACAAAAACCACATAATCATCTCAATTGACGCTGAAAAAGCATTTGACAAGATCCAACACCCATTCATGCAAAAAACACTGCAGAGAATCGGAATAGAAGGAACATACCCCAAAATCATAGAGACAATATACAATAGGTCTACAGCCAATATCATATTAAATGGAGAAAAACTGCAAAAGTTCCCACTAAAAACAGGAACAAGACAAGGATGTCCATTATCACCTCTTCTGGTCAACATAGTACTTGAGACTCTAGCCACTGCAATAAGGCAAGAAAAGGAAATCAAAGGGGTAAAAATAGGGAAAGAAGAACTAAAACTATCCCACTTTGCAGATGACATGATACTATACTGTGGGAAGCATAGAAAACTTTTGCTAAATTCAAAAGACTCAGAGAGCCAAAGATGACTGCTTACTGTCAAGGCCATTTGAGCAATTAGAAACTCAGCCAGTTTCTGTAGTGCCCGTTGTGCATGTATAACCTCGAAGGTGATAAAGTTTGTTACTCCTGTAGTCTGTATTGCCTGCTTTTCCCTGTAAGGGGGTAGTTAGATAAAGCATAAATAACTCCAAGAAAATAACAGAGGTTTCTTCAGAGCCTGATTGTCTCCACCTGGTCTTGGGGCATTTTTGAGATAATGACTGTTTCCCACGTATTCGGGGTCATACTTGTTTTTCTAAGCATATAAAAACCCTATCTTCGCCTAATAAAGTTGAACATTATTCCCCTTGCGAGGTCTGTGTCTGTCTGTGGCGCCTGTCCTGTCTGTCTTTTGTATTGTTATTTGTGTTAAGCTCTCAGTGTGGCCCACAGGGAACAAAAGAGAAACTGAGGCAGCAAGCATGCTACACTATATTTAGAAGACCCAACAAAGTCAGCCAAAAAACTTATAGAACTGATCAACAAATTCAGCAAAGTGTCTGGATACAAAATCAATCTTCAAAAATCACAAGCTTCCCTGTATGACAACCATAAAACCACTGAAAAAGAAATCCAGAAAACAATTCCACTCACAATAGCATCCCAAAAAATAAAATACTCAGGGATAAACCTAACCAAAGAGGTAAAGACCTCTATAAGGAAAACTACAAAAAGCTGAAAAAAGAAATCGATGAAGACCTTAGAAGATGGAAAAATCTTCGATGCTCTTGGATAGGCAGAATAAATATCATCAAAATGGCCATTCTCCCAAAAGTAATCTACAGATTCAATGCAATACCCACAAAATTACCAAGGTCACTCCTTACAGACATAGAAAAATCAGTCCTTAAATTCATTTGGAAAAACAAAAAGCCCAGGATAGCCAAAGTAGTTCTTAGTAACAAGAACCACGCAGGAGGTATCACAATACCTGACTTCAAACTTTACTACAAAGCCACAGTAATAAAAACTGCATGGTATTGGCACAAAAACAGAAACACAGACCAATGGAGCAGAATAGAAGATTCGGAAACAGACCCACGTGCTTACAGTCAACTGATTTTTGACAAAGGAACCAAAAGCAATCACTGGAAAAAACATAGCCTCTTTAACAAATGGTGTTGGCAAAACTGGTTAACTATATGCAGGAAAATGGAAATTAACCCCACTTTCTCACCCTGCACAAAAGTCAACTCAAGGTGGATCAAAGACCTGGAAGATAGTCCAGAGACCTTGCAGCTACTTGAAGAGGGCATAGGACCAACACTTCAACACATAGGCAGAGGTAAAAACTTTCTCAGCAAGACCCCCAAAGCACAAGCAACTCAAAGGAAGATCAATACATGGGATTGCATTAAACTGAAGAGCTTCTGTGTAGCAAAGGAAACTATCAAGAACCTGAACAGAGAACCCACAGAGTGGGAGAAAAATTTTGCCAGCTACTCTTCTGATAGAGTATTAATATCTTGGATAGACAGAGAACTCAAGAAACTCACAGCTAAGAAAACAAATAACCCAATCAAAAATGGGAAAAAGAACTAAATAGACACTTCACAAAAGAAGAAATACAAATGGCCAATAAATGTATGAGGAAATGTTCAACATCATTAGCAATCAGAGAGATGCAAATCAAAACTACCTTGAGATTTCACCTAACTCCAATCAGAATAGCAATCATCAAGAACACAAACAACAAATGCTGGTGAGGGTGTGGAGAAGTGGGAACCCTAATACATTGTTGGTGGGATTGCAAATTAGTGCAACCACTTTGGAAAACAGTATGGAGGATCCTCAGACGAATGGGAGTGAACCTACCATATGATCCAGCAATACAACTGCTGGGTATCTACCCAAAAGAACAGAAACCAAACTATCAGACCAACACATATGTATCTATGTTTATAGCTGCACAATTCACAATTGCCAAACTATGGAACCAGCCAAGATGTCCATCAACAGAAGAATGGATTATGAAACTATGGGATATGTACACAATGGAATTTTACTCAGACATAAAGAAGAACAAAATCATGTTATTTGCAGGGAAATGGATAGAACTGAAAAACATTATGTTAAGTGAGATTAGTCCGTCACAAAAAGTTAAAAATCCTATGCTCTCCCTAATTTGTGGAAGCTAGGGAGAAAATGGGACATAAGAGGGACTTCAGTTGAAGAACGGAAACCTTAGGTGAACAAAGAATTTGACTTAATGGAAGGTGATGGGGTAGGGGGGACACCCTAATGAGGATGATGTACTTTCATGAACACATCAAAGTCAATTACTAAACTGACCTTGAGAAGGAGGGAGGAGGAGGGAGTGGGGTGGGAATTGGGGAAAGGTTAAATGAGAAATGTGTACATGTATGCCTTTACCTATACTAGCTTGTACCTAACAAAGATGTGTGATTAATATGCACCAATTAAAAAAGAAAAAGGGTAAGATGAAAAAAAAAAAAAAAGATTTGTTAAAGCTACACCAGGAGATTTTTGATCTATGTAATGCAGAGCCCATTTCTATGAATGTGGCAGAAACAAGTAAGACATTTGTAGATCGGCTTCAACCCTTGGTGCCTACTTGGCTCTCCTATACCTCCTTGCTAGGAGAAGTTATTGGATTAGCAGGAATAGTCATTCTAGGCTTATGCATCCTACCATTCGTTGTACGCCTTGTGATCAATACTTTTGTTAGTATACAAGCAGATTTACATGGAATAAAACTGCAATCACTGCCTCGCATAGGGCCTAGTAGTCAATGACGGATTTGATTTTCTCAGGGCAAAATCAACCTAAGACAGTGTTCGTTGAATGACTCATCAAGACCCCATGACAGGCCAGGCATGGTGGTGCACACTTGTAATCCCAGCATTCGGGAGGCTGAGACCGGAGGATCCGGGTTCTTGGCCTGCCTCAGCTACCTAGTGAGGCACTCTGCAACTTAGTGAGACTCGGTTTCAAAATAAAGAATAAAAAAATAGGGCTGGGGGTGTAGCTTGGAGGTAGAATGCCCCTGAGTTCAAGCCTCAGTACCGCAAAAAAAAAAAAAAAAAAAGACCCCATGACAGGTAAGATTATGCACCTGGTAGGAAACAACCTAAGACAGGTACAGTCCTTCATGCATTTTAAAATAAAAACAAGGGAGTTGTGGGAGCTCAACTGGGCCCTTTACCCCCTGGCAGTTGCTACCTGCATATATGAGTAATTATACTCATGGTTCTTCTGCTATGGCTACTTTGGTGTCTCTAAGTCTGGAGATTGCTCCTAGGATGTGTAGATGAAAGACCCTCTTACTTCTTGGAAAGCAAATTAGTCAAATTAGCTAACATGAAGTAATGAGCTGGAAATAAATGAGAAGTCTCGTTTTACTGTTGAAAAGTTAAGCTCACTGCCAAAGATAAATCAGTTACAGTGAAAGAGAAAACTGAATAATTTATTCAGATCTAAAGAGAAGGTAAGTCTTATATTTTTCCAATCCATTATCCATCATAAGAATTTGTGAGGTGAATATGGAAAATTAGGGACAAAGGAATGAAGATAAGAAATATTTTTCAAGCCAGGCGTGGTGGCACATGCTTGTAATCCCAGCATTTGGGAGTCTGAGACCGGAAGATCCGGGTTCGGGGCCAGCCTCCGCTACTTAGTGAGGCACTCCGCAACTTAGTGAGACCCTGTTTCAAAATAAAGAATAAAAAATAGGGCTGGTGGTATATCTCAGAGGTAGAATGCCCCTGAGTTCAATCCCCAGTACCGCAAAAAAAAAAAAAAAAAGAAAAAAAAATATTTTTCATCCTCATCTTCACATTAATTATAGTGATCAGCTGTTGTAGAGGAAGGTAAAGCAGAGTATGTACTTAATTATTTTAATATAATTTGATGCTAAAGAAATTTGTTGAGGAGGTTAAAGAAAGCAAGTCAGAAACAGCATCTGAAGATGTGACACTCATCTCGATGCCCTAGTGATGCCTGAAGCTTCACACCAAGGACAAGACATCTGAACACAATGAATTTAAGACTGCAGGGTAGTTGGGTGTGGTGGCACACACCTGTAATCCCAGTACTTGGGAGGCTGAAGGAAGTGGATCACAGGTTCAAGGTCAGCCATCAGCCACAAAGATCCTGTTTCAAAATAAAAACTAAAAGAAGGGCTAGGGTGTAGCTCAGAGGTAGAACAGCCCTGAGTTCAATTCCTAGTACCAAAACAGAATGAAGGGTAAGCATTCGAACATTTCCGATTTGTTCAAGGAGGCTCAGGAACAGTAGTTTCATCCAAGAGGAAAATGGTTTCATAGATGGCAACAAGACTGCACTGCCTCTCCACTGCCAGTACAGGCAGCATTCAGGGGAGGGGTCCGTTTGGATGAAACAAAGGACTTATGAGTGAAAACAAAGTCACAACTCCAAGAGATTCACAAGGCATCATTAGCATGAACACTGCTCTATAGCTAGGTCAAGATGATTCATTTCAGGAACCAACTGCTCAAAATGAAGGCGTGACATTCTCTGGGACTTGAAGTCTTAGATTTATCCCTACATTTCTGGCTAAATGCCCCTAACTTCAGGCAATGCTCATATCCATCTGGTTCTATGACACTAGTTTCTTTCATGAAACTTCTAAAAATAAGCTGAGAAGAGCAGTTCTAGAAGTTTGGAGTCAGAGTTGCTATGGGGTCAATGTGAATTTACCAAACAATTCTCAAGAATACCAGTGATTCCCCTGGTTTGATCACAACTGGTATCTGGGTAACAATGGACCAGTGTTTGTGCACTCTTATCATTTCAAGTTAATTAAATTGGTCTTGAGATTGCTTTTAAAAATACTCTCTCCCCTACATTAAGTATTTAAAAATTGTCTACAAGCTATTTATAACTGTGGCCAATACAAGGGGAAAAACGCCATATATCACCTACTGATAAAAGACATCTTGAAAATGTGGCTCACTTTTCAATAAAACAGATAAACAAATAACCCACTGCTATATGTCCTTGTCCTAAGTCACTCAGGAAAGGGAGATTCTAAATGATTCTTCCAAAAAAGAATAAAGAGGGGAAAGGTTAGCAGTGAACTCAATTAAAATGACTTTAATATTCTTCCATTAATTATATATATTTTTACAGGGAATCAATACTATTCCATCCCAAGTGGCCAATATCTAAGAGTAAACGATCCCCTATTGTCTTTTCCTTACTTTTGTTAAATTTTGCTAATACCAAGTGCTTTGGCCCAGCTGTGAAGTCAGCCTAGCAGCTGCCTTAGCAAAGCAAGCCAGCCCTATCCAGTACACACAGACAGCTGCCCTGCCTGTCCATAGAGATGAAAGAGGAGTGCTAAAAGCCTAGAAACATCTCCAGCCCTGGCAATGGCTGTGAAGGCAGCTGCTTTCCTGTCGCACTGCTGTAGAGTGTACTATGTGACAATAGCTACCAGAGATGAAGGAAAGGGTGAATATTTCTACCAATAGCACGTTATGTTTCCAAATTGCGTTCATCAAGGGAAATTACGTTGCTCTTAATACTTTTAATTTAAATGCCTCAACAGTCTAGGTGCAGATGTAAAACTTCACCATTTGATAGTCAGTTCGGATGTTTACCATAATTTTAATAAATGAAACAACAAAGAACCTTGAAGATTTATGTTCAAACATTCAAGAGTTAATAATAACAATTGATTTTCTAATATTAGCACTCTTTATGAAGCTGCAAAATAATCTGAAAATCACACCAGGAATTGCACAATCGAATTTGAAGTGGACAATAATTTGTTAGGAAATAACTTACAAAAAGAAGTGTTTTTGTTTCAATAAGATGCCCTCTCTGAGTACATTCAATATGGATTAAAAATTGAAATAAAGTTTATCAGGGGAACTGATAGATTCTTCTTTTAGAAAATGTTTTTACTTTAGTAAAAAAAAAAAAAATCACTATTTGATAACCATAATGTCAACAACTTACAATCTACTCTGAAGTACTTAAAATATACAATGGGATAGTGCAATGTGAACTCAGATAACAAATATACAATCCCAGGGATTGACAATGGCAGTCAGAATAAAAGTTCATATTGCAGAAGTGACTGTTTTAAGTGTATTTCAATAGACAGTAGGTCCTTTGCTCATCACCATACTGAATGTAGAGGTTTCACTGGTGGGAATAGCACACTATTATTATCATGGTGAGCATTAAAAATGGGGAAATGTGAGCTGACTACAAGTATTTTCGAGACTTGGTTCAACTTTTCATGAATAGGGCCTAGTAATTCACTAGAGCATGAAGCACAAATGCTTCTCTCCTTGCTCCATGCCTTCCCTTAAATTCAACACTTCCAGCCAGGCTTGGTAGTGAATACCTGTAATCCCAGTACTTGGGAGGCTGAGACAGGAGATCTCAGCTTTGAGACCAGTGGACAGTAACTTAGTGACAGCCTGTTAAAAATAAACAAACAAACAAACAAACAAGCAATACTCCAATACCCAGCTATGAAATGGGGAGGAATTCTGTTTGCCTGTTACTGGCTGAGAAGAAGCAGCAGCACTCTCCTGCTCAGTGAGCCCTTTTCTACAAGGCATGGGCAGAGCCTCTCTGCGAGATGGGGTTTCCTCAGGCTCCACGAAATGCCTGTGCCTGTTTGTTAATATTTAGCTAGTAAATTTCTGTATGTGCAACAGAACATGGTATGAGTTTGCTCTCATTAAACTTTAATAATAAGGTTGTGAGAAGAAGCTAGTCCTTGCCTACTTTAAATTTTTTTGGAAGTTATCATTATCTACCAAAAGGAACCTAAGTGTAGTGAATGAACACACTGGCATAATAGTAAGATATACATTATACAAAAACACTTAAGTATAGTCCTATAATGCACAATATTGTCAAGTACAAAATTCTAAATTCTTAATTATTACCATCAAGAAGCTATATTAAGTTAGAATGATCTCCACAGGAACAAACAACTTTATAGCAAAACATATGAAACACGGTTAGTTTCAATAAAGCCTGTATGTAATGTTGGAAAGTCCCAGCAACCTAGTTATGTAGAAGGCCATTCAGAGATCTGTTAGAGTTTACTATGAAAAAAAAAAATTCTTTTTAAGATATGTGGCTATACAAACAGAATAACTACAGGGATGTTGGCAAAAAGTCTAACTACAAAGCAATATATTTATAAATATGTTTATTTTCTAAAAATTCCTGGATGAGAGAACTGAGAAGAATACACTGCCCTGTAATAATCCTGAGTACATATAGGTAAGGGATATGGCAGATGATAGTGCATTTTACATTTGTGGAAAAAAAGATGAGCTATTCGATAAATCATTTTGGGAAAACTGAATTTACATCTGGAAAAAAGAGATTAGATCCTCATTCCCAAACCATATGTAAAAAACAAGCTATACAATGGGTGCAGGGTTTCCTTTTGGAGTAATAAAAATGTTCTGAAACTGGTCAGTCATGGTTACAAAACTGTGGCACTGAACTGTACACTTTTAGATGGTAAAAAGTGTGTATCTTACTTCCAGTGACAGTATGTACATAGGAGAGAATACCAATGCCCATCTCAATATCAGGTATGGGGAAGGAGGAGTGAGGAGGGAGCTGGGGGGAAGCTCACCAAGTGCTGTTTGCATGTATGCCACTACCACATAAATTACAGTATGATGTACTAATAAACGTATTGAAAAATAAAAATAAAAAGAAACACTTGAAAAATTGAATATCTGATATGTAAGCTTCTATCTATGCATCTATCTATCTATCTATCTATCCATCCATCCATCTCATTGATCAACATTTTCCCATCTGTCCCTCTCACTGGCCCCAGCCCCTGGTAATCATGAGATCAACTTTTTTTAGGTTCTGTACATGAGTGAGATCATACGGTACTTGTCTTTCTGTGCCTGACCTATTTGACTTAATATAACTATCTCCAGTTCCATCCATGTTGTTGCAAATGATCGAATTTCATTCTTTAACAACTCAATAGTACTCTCTTATATGTGCAACACATCTTCTTTATCCACTCTTCAATTAATGAGCACTCAGAAATTGTTTCCATTTATTGATTATTATGAAGACTGCTGCAATGAACATGGGAATGCAGATGGCTCTTTGACTTACCAATTTCATTTTTTTTGTTTTTGTTTGTTTGTTTTGATGTATACCCAAATTGCTGGATCATATGGTAGTTCTATTTTTAATTTTTTGAAGATGTCTGTACTAATTTATGTTCCCACCAACAGTGTGCAAGTGTTTCCTTTTCTCCACATCCTTGTCATCTTTAGTCTTTCTTGACATTAGCCATTCTTACTGGGGTGAAATGCTATCTCATTATGGTTTTTGATTTGCATTTCCCTGATGATTAGTGATGTTGAGCACTTTTCCACGTGCCTGTTGGCCAACTGTATGTTTTCTTTTGAGAATGTCTACTTAGACCTATTGCTCATTTTTTAAAGGAGTTGTTTTTTATGATATTGAATTTTTGGAGTTCCTTATATCTTCTGCACATCAACCCTTGTCACATGTACACCCAGAAAATGTTTTCTCTCATTCTATAGGCTGTCTCAGCATTCTTTTGAGTGTTTGCTGTACTAAAGCTTTTTAGTTTTGTGTAATCCTGTTTGTCTATTTTGCTTTGATTTCACGTGTTTTGGGGATCTTGTCCAAAAATATTTTGCCTGTTCTAGTGTCCTGAAGCAGTTCTCCTATCTTATAGTAATTTCATAGTTTCAGATCTATCATTGAAGTCTTTAATCCATTATGAGTTGATCTTTTGTAACTGGTGAAATTTCACTCTTCTGCATGTGGATATCCAGTTTTTGCAACAGCATTTATTGGAAAGACTGCCCTTTCTCTAAAGCAGGTTTGTAGTGCCTCAGTTGAAAATCAGCTGGTTGTAGGTGTGGATTTACTTCTAGGCTCTCTACTCTGTTCTACCAGTCAATATGTCTGTTTTATGCTAATATCATCCTGTTTTGACTACTACAGCTTTGCAGTACATTTAAAAGTAAGTAGTATAATATCTCCTGCTTTGTTCTTTTTGCTCAAAATGACTTTGGCTATTTAGAGTTTTTGTGGTTCCACATAAATTTTAGAATTATCAATAGTGAAGAGTACCATAGGTATTTTGATAGAAGTTGCATTGAATCTGCAGGTTGCTTTGGGTAGAATGGATACCTTAACAATACTGATTCTTCCATCCATGAATGCAGGATGTTTTTCTACTTTGTATGTCTTCTTTAATTTCTTTCATCAATGTTTTATAATTTTCATTGTAGAGATCTTTTACCACATTGGTTAAATTTATGCCTAGGTATTTTGTCTGTATCAAATTTTCAACCCACGTATGACAAAATCACCATAAAAAGGTAAAAGATAAAATTGTTTGAAAAGAGGTAACCTGTTAAATATATAATAAAGAGGTAATATCCAGAATAAAGCATTATAGATCAATAGGAAAAAGATAAACGATCAAGTAGAAAAATAAGCAAAGATATCAACAGTCAATTCATGAAAGAGGAAAACTAACTGACCAAAAGATATATGAAAAGATATCCAATGTCACTTATAGTAATTAGGAAAAGAAATTAAAATTCCATATCTATTAGACTGTCAAGATGAAGTCTAGAAAGAACCCTAGAAATTGGTTTGCGAGAAAATTGAACTGTCATAAATTTTTGAGTATGAAATGTAGTAACTTAGGGAGTAATCTCACATGATCTAATAAAATAGAAAATATATGTATATATACTCCTCAGTCTGATAATTAAGCTTCCAAATAATACAGGAAATCAAACACATTTATCCCTGGAGACATTTATAGAATGCTAACACAACATTCATAATATTAAACACTAGAAACTATAAAAGTTCATCATATGGAAAAGTATAAGCAAAAACTGGTGTTTATTTGGTCAGTGAATTAACTT
>PVLC010023082.1:0-26007 GCA_004027655.1 Graphiurus murinus | reverse complement strand
AACCAAAGAACCAGTTTATTTTATCCTTAACTTTTGTAAACCATGTTTTATGGATAACTCTTCAGTTTTCCAAAAGGCTGATAAATTTCATTATTTTGAAAGCATCAGTGTTAATTTTGAGTTGGCAGAGGTAACCTAACCAACTACCACCATGTTTGGTACTAAAGGATATACCTTTCAATAAAATTATTGAATGCAAAAAAAAAAAAAAAAACACAAAGTATTGGTAATCTTGACCATGTGGTGTTAGCAAAAAGAGAGACATACCAGTTAATGGAGAATAAAAAGTACAGAAATATGCCCAGAACAATATGGTTAATTTTCCTTACCTTTTCTTTTTTTTGTACTTGGGATTCTACCTCCAAGTTACACTCCAGCCCTTTTGTTATTTTTCATTTTGAAATGGATTCTAAGTTGCTAAGGCTGCCCTCCAACCTGCGATCCTGTCAGCCTCCTAAAGTACTGGGATTACAGGCCTGCGACATCACACCTGGTTTGATCAACTGATTCTTGACAGAGATGCGAAAGAAATTCATAGGAGAAAAAAATAGTCTTTTCAACAAGTGGTGCTGAAACAACTAGACATCTATACATATTCCCCTACATACAAAAAAATACACCTCACATTTTGTAAAGTTTACTCAAAATGATCATAAGTCCAAATGTACATGTAAAGTAATAAAACACTTAGAAGAAAATACAGAATGTCTTTGGAACCTAGGGTTAAACAAAGATGTCTTAGATGTGATACTGAAAAAAACCATAGAAGAATAATAATAAATTGGACTTTGCCTAATTAAAATATTTTGCTCTGTGAAAGAAACTGTTAACTAAACAAAAAAGGCAAACTGCAGATTGGGAAAAACAGCACATATCTGACAACAGATTTATAGTCATAATATACAAGGATTCTTGAACTCAACAGTAATAATAATAATAATAATAATAATAATAATGCCAATTTAAAAATGAATAAAAGACCCAAACAGACCCTTCACCAAACAACATATGCACGTGGCAAAAAAATACATGAAAAGATGCTCACCCTCATCAATCTTTAGGAAAATGAAATTAAAACCATAATGAAAGAATGGCTAAAATAAGATACTGGCAAAATCAAATGCCGGTCAAGATGCTGAGCAACGGAAATTAACTTTCTGCAGAATAACGCCTTTTTCTTAAATGCACTATATAAACATGCTTACAACAAGGGATGTTTTGATATTGTGGTTTTAGCCAAAGACGTGCTCCCAGTTTAGTCAACACAAGTCTCCAGTTAAGAGAACATATGGAACAAATTTGAATTATGCATCATATTTAGATGAACCGTAATGCTTATTCTGCCCTTTGCATCCACAGAATCTTCTAGACTTCAGTCTGTTGTGTGTTCACTATTGCCTTATTTTTAAAAGCATTTTGTATTTAGCCTTTATTTGGTCTTACAGCAAACTTTTCCTGTACAGGTTCAGATGTATTTTGAGCTTTGCAGGCGACAAGGTCTCTGCTGCCCAACTTAGTAATTCTATCCTGTGTAGAGCAGCTGTAGCAGTTGACATTTCCATTAGGAGTGTTCCAATAAAACTAAAAATCTGTGGCTCAATTTGGCCTGTGGGCCATATTTTGCTGACCCCTACTCTAGGGACTAGAGAAGCAGGGAGCTAGAAAGCAGGACCCGGGCAGCCTTGATTGGTGCCCATCATTTATTAGCAGCTGCCTGGTTTTAATGTGCAAGCAGTGGCCCCAAGGTGGAGTCAAGGAACATCCTTTCCTAAGCAGATCTCCTGCTTCGGGAGATTCTCAAGTCCTTCATCTCCCATGCAGCAAAGTGGGGCCTGGTCTTCCACAAGGAGCAAATGCCCTTTGCAAACAGGGAGCACCCCTGAAAAACAGGAAGCATCTTCCCCTCCCCCATCATGAAAGTAACTAACACATCTCCCAGGGGTTCATCTGGGCATCAGAACCACCTGCTGTATCAGCACCTCTGGGGTGGAACCCCTCCCACCACTGCTCCCTAACCAGGTGATGTTGAGGCACACCACAGGTGAAAGAACAGTGCATGGTCCCCTTCCATTGGCCAGAGACACACAACGCAGAGCCAGGATCCAGGGCATTATGCTGAAGCCCCTAGTCTTTATGAAACCCACAGGAGGCTTGCAGGAATATACTTTATTAATCTACCTCTGAAACACCAGAGACTAAAATTGAGCTCAATTATAACAATCTATTTACAAAGTGTTGCCTGCAGGCCACTTGGGCTGGGCGTGGCTCTTCCCCAACCACCCACTGAGCCCATGTCCCACACAGACCCAGGCCACCTTCACCTGCAACAGAGACACCAGCACACAGAGGACACTGATATTCACCCGACCAAGCCCTTGACACTGGCAAACCAGGTGAGAGGGTGCCAAAGCAACACAGAGACTGACAGACGAACACAGATGGGTGCCCTGAGACTGCAGAGAGAGGCACGGGCCTGCCTCAGTGCTTCTTCAGGCTGTAGGCCAGGCTGCCAGGGACCCTGGGGCCATGCAGGGGTGGTGAGTTCCAGACAGCGGAGCTGGTGCGCTTGTGGTAGCGGGGCTTGCTCTTCTTGAATATGTCCTCCAAGTCCAGGGGGAGAATGGTTCCAAAGAGCTCGGGCAGGTTCGGGGGGTGGTAGTACTGGTGGATGATGGCCTGGCTGAGCTGGGTGCCTGAGGGCAGAGGTCTGGGTTACTGCCTTGGGTTCTCCATGAGCTTCCCTTCCCCAGTCCTAGCCACAGAACCTGCCACCCTCTCTCTCCACCTAGCATACCCTGCCCTGCCCAATCAGCTCCTCTGGCAGAACCCCTCTTGCCCACCCCACCACCCAACACTGATCACGCTCTTATTCTTACTGCGGTCCCCTGGCAGCCCAACCTGAACAGAGGCGCCCAAGAGCTCAGGGAGCAGGCATCCCACTGAACCCTCGAATCGCATGAGCTCCTCGCCCCCCCCGGGCAGGTACTTTATTCTCCCCATTTTGTAGATGTAGACTTGCCCCCAAAGGAACCCAGCAAATGGTGGGCGGAGCCAAGGAGTGAAGACAAGCCCCGGTCCAGAACTGAGGCATCTTAATGCCACTTTCCACCCCCCGTGGACCGCTCTCTCCAACCCAAAAGGCCCCGAGGTGTAGGGCACAGGCTGAGGGGGACGTGGGGCGAGGCTTCAGGAGGGCGCAACCCCGCCAACAAGACTGAGGAAGACCGTGCAAGACCAGGAGGTGAGAACACGTACCCAGGGCTTTCTGGACATGTTCCCAGGGCCACTCCCAACTCACTTTATTCTCAATAAACCTCAGCTGGGTCTTTTTATCAACCTGGTTCACAGATGAGGACATTGCCTCTCTAAGCTAAGGTCAACTACAATTAGATGGCTTCGCTGGTAGCACTGGCCCCGGCTCACTGCCACCTCCAGTGACTTGACACGAGTAGCTAAGGGGATTAAGATTCTAGTTATTACGGGGTTCAAATGAGGTGAAACTCACAAAAGCTGTCTTCTAGGGAGTGCTGACCCCTATGGGATTCAGACCCTTCCCTCTGGGGATCTGCCCCCTTCTCAGCAAACTCACAGGACACCTACCACATGCAGCAGTCCCTCTCCACTGCAGCAGACCTCACGCCCCGGCATGGAGTGACCACCGCCACACTCACCCCCACGCCTGTATAAATGCTGGGGACTATAAGTTCTACACAAATGCCCCGTGCCCTCCTTAGGGCCTTTCCTGCCTTCTCCAGTGGGCTGGAAGGCCCTGGCCCCAGCTCTTAGTGCTCTGCCTAAATCCTACTACCACGCTCAGCTGCTCAGCTAACTCCTACCCCATGATGCTTATTTGGGTCCAAGTGTCATCATCAGTCCTGGGCAGGACTCTAAGGAAGGGTCTAGAGTCCAAGTCAGAAACCCAGCAGCATGCCTTGCAGGGGCCAGCCACAAGTGTATTCACGGAGAACAAAAGAATCCAACACCCTAGGCCTGATACTCAGATGAGTCTACAAGCCGCAGGGTGCCCCACCCTCTCCTGGCTTGTCAGGCCAACGTATCAAGCTGCCAGACCCTAGCACGACAGCACGGACACCCGTCGGCCTAGCCATCACTTCCAGGGCCCGAGAAGGCGAGGACCCAAGGCTCCTGGGGTGCTCTGTGCACTGCTTACCTCTGGCCCAGACAGGGATGGGCTTCCGGGGATGGGCCTCGTCATCAGTGGAGTCGTCACTGTTTAAGTCCATCCCATAGTTATCTGGGTTGATCTTGGGGTGGCTCTTGGGCCCTTGTGGAGTCATTTGATATGAGGTACACACTGGAGACTGGGGGGGGAGAAAAGAATCAACCTGGTGGTTGGCTACCCTCCCCTGCATTCCTGCATCTCACCCCTGGGGGGCGCACTGGGGCTCTAGCCACCTCTCCTCATTGCATAAGGAAAAAAACGAAGTTTAGGGTCACTTTTTAATTTTTTATTTTTCTTGTGGTTCTGGGGCATTCTAAGGGCATTCTACCTCTGAGCTACACCCTTATCCCTAAGTTGCTACAGGCCTCGCTAAGTTGCTAAAGCTGGCCTCAAACCTGCAATCAGGCCTCCCAAATACTAGGATTACAGATATGCACCACCATGCCCAGCCACTTTTTAATTTTAAAAAGTCACAGAATATACACTACTCTTCATCTTTGTTTTTTGTGTTTTTGTTTTTATGGTACTGGCGATTGAACCCAGGGGCATTCTACCTCTGAGCTACACCCCCAGCCCTATTTTATTTTTATTTTGAAACAGAGTCTCCCTAGGTTGGTGGGAATCTCACTACTTGCTGAGGTTGTCTTCAAAGCTGCACTGCTCCTCACTCAGCCTCCCAAGTACTGGGATTACAGGCTTGTACCACACACCTGGCTTGTACCGTCATTTTCACAGAGACTTTTATCCAAGTCAGAACGAACGGCTCCAACACTCCATGATCAGCAACTTAGCCCTCCACCGCAGATGGTCACTGAGCTAACTTTCCGTTTTCCACAGCTTAACTGCTACAGGGAAAGCCCCTCTCACGCTATGTTTTGTTTGGTCTTAGCATTGAATTGAAAATAGCTTAAATGCTTGGCAGGAGCTGGTTAGATTCCAATATAATGAACTGGACACAGTTATCAAAAATAAAAAATTCACATGTATTGAAACAGATGCAGATGTCAATAATATACTAAATGAAAAAAATCAAACTACCAATTGGTATATAGCCTACATACTAATACTGTGTATTACTGTGTATGTATGACAGTGCATCTGTGCTTGTGTGTATAAAATGGTTGTATAACCTAAAAACCTAGAAGGATATAAACACGGAGCTTAGAAATTTTCCAGTGGCCACTTTTCTTAAACTTGAAAAGTTCTTTTTTCACAACAAATTCTGCATTTGGAATATAAAAGAATATACATGTCAAAAACAGTCAAGCCAGGTGTGGTGGTGCACACCTGCAATCCCAGTGCTCGGGAGACTGAGACAGGAGGATCGCAGGTTCAAGGAGAGACTCAGCAGCTGAAGTGAGACCCTGTTTCAAAAATCAAAAAATAAAATGGGTCGGGGCATAGCTTAGAAGTACAAAGCCCCTGGGATCAATTCCCAGTACCAAAAAGTAAAAACAAGGACTGTGGTGAAGTGCCCTATTTCTTAAGGCCCTAACATATACAGCCTATGCCTGGGCAGACAATAATCAGAGCAAGCCCTCGTCACCCAGGGGTGCCTCCGCCGTGGGCGCAGGCCTCACCTGCACGTCGATGGTCACGTTCAGGCCCTTGCTGGCCCCCGCTGCCTCCTTGGCTCTCCTCTCCTGTTCCTCCTGCAGCCGCTGCTCAGCCAGGCGCTGCTGCTCTTCCTGGAAGCCAGCCGGCAGGGGGTATTGTCTATACCTCCCCCCGCCTTTGTCCCTCTGCCACCCCTGCAGTAGGGCAGGCCAGGAGGACCGGCCCAGAGTCCAGCCCACAGCTCAGCATGGAGCCACAGGAGCCCACACCCATGGCTCCCCACTACCTTCTTCTTTTCCTCCCGTTCCCTCTGCAGTCGCTCCTTCTGCAGCCGCACGGCCTTCTCCCTCTCCTGCAGCTCCCTGAGAAACGAGCAAGAGCCTGTCAGGGCAGGCAGCACCCTGTTCCCTAAGCCAGGCCCTGTGGACGCACCTTGGAGGATGGGACAGCAGAATGGGACACTGGCTTCGAGCCAACAGCCATACTTTTGCCCCAGGGGCTGGCAATGTGTACCCTCGAAGGAGCCCAGCCTTAGAGACCACCACCGTGAGGCCCCCACCCTTCCATGCAACTCAGGGCTCTGACCCTCTCTACTCTTTTATGCAGTAGAGACTGTCACCGTTAGATTTAGAATGTGCCCCCGACCTCATGTGCTTGACAAGGCAGCCATGCTGGAGGCGGACTTGGCTAATGCAGAGGTGCCCCTGGGAAGGTGCCTGGAACAGTGTTTCCAGAGCAGGCTGCTGCGGCTTCCTGCCTCTCTCTCCTGCCACCATGAGCTAGGCTCTCTCCTCTCCCTGCTTCCCACCATCGTGCCCTGAGGACCTGCCGCTCCAGCTTCTGCTTGGAAGCTGGTCTAACATGGACTAAAAATCTCCAGACCCATGAGCACATACATCTCCCTTCCTCTAGCTGTGGCTATAGGGTGTTCTGGGTCACCGCAGTGGGAATGGTGACAGAAACAGGGACTAGAGTCCCTTCCTACAGATCGTCAGATGAGGCCCTCTGTGTGTGCTGCCTGCGATCATCCCAACTCACAGGAGACAGCCGGCTCCACCCGGGAAGCAGAAAGGAACCTACAGACAGGCTTGGGAGTCACCAAGCTCATGACCTCGAACAAGTCATGTAAGCTCTCTGAACCAGCTTCACTTCACAACCGGGCATAGGGTGGATTCCAGATACTCGGTGGTAATACTAATCCTGGAATTCCTGTCTATTGCACAGAGACCACTGTTTCGGCAGAGCTGGAAGACCTCAGGGCTCATCAGAAACATTGTTTCCAATGAGGATAGGCTCACAGGGACTGCAGGGGAGGGGCAACCTGAGTTATTATCACCTAGGGACAAACATTTAGCAGGGACAAACATTTAGAGGTCAAGGTCGTTAAACACCCTCCATTGCACCATAAAGATTCTACCTGCCCAAGATGCCGGTGTTGTTTACAGGTAAAAACGAGCCCAGCTCTCCGTAATTCAGGCCCATGGGGGCTCTGCTGAAAAGTACTAGCGCATCTTAAGACTGCCCCTACCCTGCAGTATCAGTTGAGGAATAGACACCAAAGGGATCAGCACATCTGGCTACAGGCAAAACCAAGACAAAACCCAGTGACCCCTCCCGTCGCCCTTGAATCTCCTGGAGCCAATGTGCACCCTACTCAGTGGTTTGCCAGCTGCGGGCACCCGAGTTGGAAGCCAAGGAAAAAGCCTACTGAAGTTGGGAGCAGCATGGAGCTGACGGCCACAGTCTCGTCGCCATGCATGGGGGCGCAGGGGCCCTCACCTCTCGGCCTGGAGCCGCTCCTGCTCCCTCTTGCGCTCCTGCTCCCGTCGCCGCTCCTGCTCTGCCAGCCGCTCCTGCTCACGCTGCTCGGCCAGCCGCCTGGCCTCCGCCGCCTTGCGCAGCCGCTCCTGCTCCTCCTCCTCCTTCTTCTTCTTCTGCAGCAGCTCCTGGTGCCGCTGCTCCTCCTCTTCCTGAGACAGGAAGGCAGGGCAGTCAGGGCGCTCCAGCCAGGTCTGGGCCTCCAGGGAGGGAGCCAGGCCACACCTCCTCTCACATGGGCTTCCACCCAGACTACAGGAGCCGAGCCGCCAGATTCCCCAAGCACAGCTCCACCAGCTCCACCACAACCGGCCTGAAAACGCATCTGGCAACTTATGCAGCAGCAGAGTTAGCAAGCAAGGGTGCAGAATCTGGAGCTAGCCTTGCTGCTGTGTAACGCCAGATGAGTCACTTAATTCCTCTGGCCAGTCTCCTCGTCCATAAAATGAGGACCACCGTAGTACCTAACACCTCTTGGAGTTGCTGAGTTTATTCACATTACACACTGAGAACAGTGCCTGGCAGAGAAATAATACAACTCCGCAATGAGAGATTTTCACGCCCTAGAATGGTAAGGACGACAGTTCCCAGGGAAAGGCAGACCCAGGCAGACCCCTGCTGCTCGTCCAGGTGATGGATCACAACAGGAGTCATGTGGCGAACATTTAGCATGTGCCAGGCACTACCTGTTAACCTGGCATACATTAAGACGTTTAACCCTCATAAAACTCCATCCGGAAAAGACCACTGCTACTTGAAGTAACAGAAGCATAAAGAGGTCAGGTAACCTGCCCAAGGTCACACAGCTGATAAATGGCAGAGTTGAGAGAAGTCTGGTCCAAATGCATATACTCATCCCTCCAACGGTCACTTCTACAGGAGACAGGGGACAGGTGGCAGTCACCAACCCAGCCCCAAGGTACTCTGTTGAAATGCCTCCTGGGCTTGAAGGAACAAGACCCCACAGGATCAACTCCACAAAGTGGGGTGTGCCCGGTAGGTCTTTAGGGCGCTAAAGCAGCGCCCATCCCCCGACCGACCTGCTCCCTTGGTCCACCCGCAGTCGCACCTGCTGGAGCCACCTGAGCCTGCGCGCCTCCTCCTCCTGCTTCCTGCGAGTCTCCACTTCCTCCATCTTCTTGGCTGCCGCCTTCTTCTTGGCCTTCTCCTCTGCCAGCCGCTCTTCCTTGGCCTGCGGAGCCCACCCACATGTGCCCATTGGAGCAATCCCTCACAACCCTGCAGAGTGGGGCCCAGAACTCTGCATGGCAGGCTCCCCGTCCCCCTAGAAACCCTGCTTGCAAGGGGGCCAGAACCATGCGGTCACCAAAGGCTACTGGAAAATCCCAGAGCCCAGACCTTCAGCCCTCAGCTGGGCTCTGAAGGGACTCGAGGGCCCACGGTAGACAGGAAGGGGATTGAGGGTGTTCAACTTCCCGAGAGGTCGTCCTATGTTCAAGGCTACCAAGTGTGAAGTACGTGGACCCCACCGAAACCCACCAGCCCGGGCTCGCACCTTCTCAGTCTTCTCGTCGAGCTGAGCCAACTTCTGTTCCATCTGCTTCTTCCTCTCCTCCTTCATCTGCTCCACACGCTCTCGGGCCTGCATCACTTTGCGGAGGCGCTCTTCTCGCTTCCTGTGGGGTGAGGGGCAGTCACAGGGGGGCCGGGGCAGGAGGGACAGGCGGGGCAGGCGGGGCAGGCCACTTACAGCTTCACCTCCTCCAGCCGCCGCCGTTTGTCCTCCTCCACCTTCTGCCTCCGCAGCCGCTCAGCCTCCTCCTTCCGCCGCAGGTTCTCCAGGCGTTGCCGCTCCTTTTCCTGGGGGTGGAAGGGACTGGGACGTGAACAAGGACAGACCCCCCACCCCAAGGCTGCCGGGCAGTGTGCACCAGCTCTCAGCCAAGTGGGCAGCAGCGTCAGAATGCTTGCTAGTGCAGAGATGCCCCCGGTGCACCGTCATCACCCCAGTTGGGCTGGTGGCCTCGGTCTCTCCTCCGAGAACACAAATGCCTCCAAAGACCTGAGTCACGAGTGTCCTCCACTGAGCCCTGCCGAGCTGTGCGCAGCACAAACGCCAGGCTCACAAGTGGATGTGTGCACTGACTGTAACTACCTACATAGTACTTTTGAAAGACAGAATGAAGACTGAGATTGGAAAGGGACAGAAGGCAGTTCTGACAGCTACGGCCAAGGTTCTAATTTAAGGAGAGAACACACACATGAGTGCTAATTATTTCTAGCATGCTTTATGAAATATATGCTATGTGTACACATATACTACTCTTTTATGTACATCGACTACTTCAGAAGTTGAAAATAATGAAGTATTGTCAAGTGCTAACACCGGTTATGATACGCTAGTGAGACATTTTTTTTTGTGTGTGGTTCTGGGGACTGAACTCAGGGGCATTCTACCTTCGAGCTACACCCCCAGCCCTATTTTTTATTCTTTATTTTGAAACAGGGTCTCACTAAGTTTCAGAGTGCCTCACTAGGTAGCTGAGGCTGGCCCCAAACCTGGATCCTCCGGTCTCAGCCTCCCAAATGCTGGGATTACAAGCATGTGCCACCACGCCCGGTTAGTGAGACATATTAAGGATGGTATTTCTTTATTTTCCAAACTGCCTATGATACAACTATGTTAATACTTTTTAAAACATCTTTTTAGAAATACTATCTGGCTATACAGCAGATCAATACTGGTGTCCCCTCCAGGGAAGACACAGCCATAGCAATGCGCAGCCAGCAGGGTTGGGCAGGGGCTGGCAGAGGAGGCTAAGACCCAGAGCATAGCCCTGCACCCACCACCCCAACCTGGCTTCCACCAGACTCCCGCCCCTGGGCTCAGTCTCCAGTGGCCAGTCACCCCCCCCCCCCCCCCTGCTTTGCCCCCTCTCCCTGAACTGGTTTCTGTCAATTTCTCCCTGGCTGGCCCTGACATGAAGAGCATTCCCACCTAGAAATCTAGTCCTGAGGTCACATGATCCTCCTGAAGATGGAGAAACAGGGCTCTGACTATGGATAAGACAGGAGAGACACACTCTACCTATACCTATCCCTCCCGCTGAACACAGCCAGGGAACCTGGACCGATCATGAGGAGCAGCTGTTTAAAGCCTCTGACGAGTGAAGAGCGGCGGGCTACTCAGGGAAGAGCAGACTTTGAAGCCCCAGCAATGAGTTCACCATTTTCTACCCCCCAGCCTAAACTCAATATGGCCTGAAGCCCCAATGGGGTCATCTGGGTGCACACAGAGCAGTCTGGGAAAAGTCCTCCAGCTCTGGCTCAAGGAGCAGAACAAGAATGTCTAACACTCAGAGAGGGTAGAACCCATGTTTGGAGGTTTTTCTCTTTTCTCCTTTCCTGATAGTAACCAGAAGCAGCGCAAGTTAGAAGAATCTGTGGAGTCAAAACTCTAAGGAAAGAGAACCTTCTTCTTCAAACTATGGAGCTATGTTTCTGCAAACTTTGTTGTGCTTGTCCTTCTTGGTCCTCCTGCCAAGCAGCCCTGGATGTGATCCGGGAAGCACAGCAGAGCCAGGTAATGAAAGTCCCAGCTCCCTGGCTGGAGATGAAAAGAGGGGCCAGAGAACTGGAAAGGACTAAGAGATTCACAAAAGGATACTGTGGGTTATTTATGAGATCCTGGGTTTGTTCCTGGCTGCAGATGCAACTATCCAACCCTAAGTATCACACCAAAGACTTTGAGAACTAAACAAACAGAACATCACCAGGCCCCAGCCTGACCAGCATACACCCTGGACAGATGAGCACAGCACTGCTGCAAAGTCTTCGAAACCTGAACTGACATCAGAACCACACCCCACAGAAGGCAGTCTGAACCTAACCAGGTCAGTGTCTGCCCAACCATAATGTTGGTAAAAATAACAACTCTCCATAAGATTTAAGCAAGACCCAGAGACTCATGCATAGCACGAAGAATACTGAGGATACAAGCCAAAATCACTCAGCATGCAAAGAACCAGGAAAATTTCAAATTGTGTGGGAAAAGACAGTCAATAGACTCCAATGTCACAGTGGCACAGTTGCTGGAATTATTTGGAAAACACTTCTGAACAGCTGTTACAAAAATGCCCCAAGAAGTTATCACAAATATTCTTTAGACAACTAGAAAAACGGAAAAATCCCTGCAACCATCCTAGGCCCCTGGTCTCGACAGATGCCCTGTGCAGGCACCTGGGATCGCCAAAGCAGAAAAGGGTCACTTCCGGCCTCTTGGTCAGGCCCATGAGACCTGGAAGGCTCCAATCAGTTGGGGGTGGGGTGTGTGGTCTCTCACAGGAGGAAGTGTGAGTCTGAAGTGCCCAGCAGGGGCCTGGCACAATAATGGGAATGTAAGGCCACAGCACCCCTTAGCAGGCATACTAGGAGGCACACTGGCACCCTGTCCAGACAGAGACAACAGGGCTTTTTGCAGGTCAGCCAAGCCCAGGGCCCACCTAACCAGCTGTTGGGAAGCCCCTCCAACCCACCAAGGTCCTCAGCCGGAGGCAGGACCGTCCTGGTGGCTCTCCAGAACTATGGGAACCAAAGGAATGAAGGGGCTGTGGCCTTGGCAACCAGCACAGGGAGCCCAGGCTCAGGCTGAGCAGGCTCAGCTTAGCTCAGCTCAGCTCTGAGGTGTCTGAGAAGAGAACAGCTTCTGTGGCCACTTCCAGATGCCACTGCTGACAATTCCAGTGTAAGCGCATGGCCAGACCCGCCTCCCAGCTCAGTGCAGAGCTAGACCTCCTACCCCACCGCTCTGCCACCTCCAGGCTACTGCTCAGGCCTGGAACCCAATGAACCTCAGTGGCTCTGGGAAACAGAGACAAACTGTCTGTTCTCTCAGCAGACCCACAGAACCCCAGTGCTGGGGACAGGGAGGGAGGTGGCTGCAGGAAACACCTGGAGCTGTGGTCCTGAGGAACAGCAGGTCACATCCTGCTGGGTCCTGGCCAGAGCAGGGTCAAAGGCAAAGGGCAGTCTCTGCAGAGGGAGGACGCTGGACCCCAGAACCTCTGGGTGCCTCCAGGCAGCCACCTGGTCCCTCTAGTGCCCGCCACATCCCCATCTCTTCCTAATGCCTACTAGTGATGTTAGTACTTTTATGGAGACTGTCAGTTACGCAGACGGCTACAGCAGGTAAGTGAAGCTCGGTTATAGGACAGGAAAAGGCTTTTTACTTACGACAAAACTGCACTGTGGAGGAGAAATGGGAAAAAGCCAAGAGTTAATGCCAAGCCAGGGGACATCCTCAGGGCAGGCCACACACCTGGCTGTGGCAGCAGGTGGGCTAGGAGCCTGTATTCTCTCACTAGTATTACCACCAGCACCTCTCATCTCACCCAAGCCTCACCCCCAACCCAACGGTGCAGATGTCCGTGTCCCCCAAAACACTGAAACCACAGGGGCCGCAAGGGTGGGGAGCAGTGCGGCTGGTCTGCCAGGTCCCTCCTGCACTGTCCCAGCCCAGGGGTCCACTGAGCTGGCCACACCTGCGGGTCAAGGTCTAGGCCCCATAAGTTGGGGCAGTGGTTCCTGGTGTCAAGGTAGCCGATGGCCACAGGGACACACTGGAGGCTTTGACTACACTGTCACAGGTCCATCAGAGCCTGGCCCGGGGACGGGCTCCCTCACCTTAGGGTCCACACGCAGGGGAGTGTTGCGCTTAATGAAGGACTTCATGACACCGCTGCGGGAGGCCGAGGTTGGGGTCATGAGCATCTGGTTCCTCTGCACCGTGTGCAGGAAGGTCCGGAGGGGCCGCACCACCTGCCAGTGAGGACCAGGGTCAGGACTGGACACGCAGGGCAGGGCACTGGGTCACGGCAGGAATCTGCTCACCTTGCTGGCTGGACAGGGTGGGGAAGGGGTCTTGTTCCTGGGGGGCTGCAGCTCCTCATCCCCCAGAGGGTGCTCCTCGTCCAGCTCACTCATCGCCTGCTTGTAGCTGCGCTTCCTCCTGCCCAGGCCAGGTGGCAATGTCACAAGACAGACCCAGCAGCAAGCCCTGTCACAGCCCTTAAGAGTCACCGCTGTGACCAGATATGGGCTCAGGCCATAGGCCATCAGGCTGGAAAGAACTGCAGACCTGGGGTCTCTCTGACCAGCCTCTGCTGCCCACTCAGAGCAAGGGAGGTACTGGTCCAAGGCCACATAGCCAGGAAGACTCAGAGGGACAGAGTTTAAGACTGGACCGCCCCGCCCCCAAGCTAGTGCTTGTCCCGCAGCATTGAGCCACCTCCTTCATTAGTCAGAAGCCCAGGTAAACACCCGACAAGAGGTTACCAAGCACCTGACCACACATACTCCCTCCCTAGCACCCCCAGGACTCTCAGTTCGTGCCCCTTGGGGCCCTTTGAAGAGAGTTGTCTATACCCTTTTCCCAGGTACAAACCTGATGCTCGGGGGTGGCTCTCTGTGTCCATCTGCTTGGTCAGTCTTGTCCTCTGTGAAGACAACAATTTCAGAGAAGTTGCAGGAGCAATGGTGATGGGATGGGCACAGGGGGGTCAGGGAAGGAATCTACCAGCAGTAACCACAGCAGAGGCACGGTGCCTGTCCTGTAGCCCCCAGGGTGGCCTATGATAGAAGCATTGGTCTGAGCACTGTCTGGCCCTGAGAAATTACATTTGTTCAGAGCTTGGCATGTATCCCCAAGCCAGAACCGGCCCCAACCCCTGCCAGGGCCTGGTGTCTGTACTAAGAATGGCAGGACAGTCCCACTGAAGCCTCCACCTTGCCCCGCCCACCTCTGGCCCTGAAAGCCGTGTACAGGAGCTACAGGCTCTGAAGCTGCTCGCGCAGCTGCTAACCTACCCTTGCTGGCACTAAGCTGGTGACGCTGTGACAGGAGGAGGGGAGGGCTCCTGCACACAGTCACCATGCCGGTTACAGGTGTCTATTTCACCACTAGGAGAAAGCATCCCTTCCTCTAAAGAGTCCTTGCAGCAACCCTGGGGGCTATGGTGCTGGCACAACCATGTCCTGGATCCTTCATAAAGAGCAGGGAGCCATGTTCAAGACGCCACAGCTACCATGCTCTTCCCCCCACAGAGATGCACTCTCCCAGCACATGGGAGCCAGAGCCGGGACTCCTCCCCAGAGCCGGGGAAGTCAGGCAGGTGTCCAGAGCAGCTCCCAGAGCCCACAGCTCTACTGCCCTCTTTAGAGAGGGAGGGCCTCCAAAGGTCGGGATGAGCCTGAGGCAGAGACGAAGCAAAAGGCCAGGTGGTGCACAGACCTCCAGCTGCGCTCCTTCCTGCTTCTCCTTGGACTGGGGCTCCCGGCCTTGACCTGGCACCTTCATATGAAGACCCAAGTCAGACCTTCCCCTGCATCCTGCCCCAGCCAGCCATGCCCAGGCTATCCCCAGGCCACTCACATGACACCCAGCAACAGATCCAGCTAAAAGATCGGTGCTCCCTTCAGACTGCATTTATCTTTGATCTGTTAGTCCACAAAATGGGGCTCCTTATCCCCCGAGACAGGCTGAGGTACTGGCACGCAGCAGGTCAGGAAGACTCACCCTCTTGTCCTTCAGAGGACGTTTCCCCGTCACTAGCTGCAGGCTTCGAGTTGGGTGTACTAATGGCAATCTTGGTGGCACTTCGGAGCCTCAAGAAACTCTCTTCGTTCTTGGGAACCTACAGGAAGATCCAGATCTGAGGGGGGCCCCACCTGGAATCTGGGGCTCAGGGGCTCTGGGGCAGAGCAGTCCTGGGGGCCCTCAGCCCTCCCTGCCCTGGTTTTTCCACCTCACCTCTGGCTCCACTGTCTCCACAGGTGCAGCCTCCTCACTGGGCTCCTCCTTGGGGCTGAAAGCAGAGCAGGCCACTGTAGGAATGTCCCAGCTAGTCCAAGCCCTCCCCTACTCCCACAAGCAAGGTCAATGTCAGATAGTTGGCCTGGTCACAATCCCACATCCCCCAGGCAGGATGGGAGGACAGCAGCCAGACAGCAGCTCGCTGAGCAGAGGATCTCAGCTTCGGAATCTGGCTTCATCTCAACCCTGTCAGAGCTTTGAGATGGAAGCCTGCGACAGTATGGTCCTTCAATGGTCCCCAAAGTCCCATGTGTTAACGACCTGGTTCCCAACATGGGACTTTGAGGGATGGGGCTAGCAAAAGGTTTTAGGGTTGCTGGGGGTGTGCCCTGGATGGGATAGTGAGGTTCACAAGCAGGTGAACAGCTTTGCTTGGCCACGCACTCCTGCAGTGATGTACTGCGCTGCCACAGGCCCAGAGCAACTAGTCCTATACTGAAACCACCAAAACCGTCAGCCTTTTCTCCTTGTAAGTTGATTTATCTCTAGTATTTATTACAGTAGCGGAGAGCTGACACAGAGCCCTACCCCAGCTCTACCTCAATCTCCTGGACTCAGGTGAACCCCGTCTTCTGAGGCCTACTCCCCACTCACCCAAGGGATGGCCAAGCCAGCAGGCGTGGCCAGTCACCCATTTCCCCACCCTAAGCACGAACCCTCTGTTCCACAGCAAGGAGGGAGGAGGCTGGTTTTAGTGAGGGCAGGATGTGGCCTCCAGGAAAAGGAGTCTCAAGCAGTATAATCCCAGAATGGGGAGCACTCCCAGCACCCCTCCATCCCACCCACCCATCCCAGTTTGCAGGTGGCTCCTCACGGCTCTTCCACTTCACATAGAACCCATGGGGTCCACACCCCAGGGTCAAGCCTGGCCAGAGCTGACGGGCAATGCCGACAAGTGCTGGGGAGGCCTGGCCCCCCAACTGCCCGCTGCCTGGTTAGACTCGGGGAGAGGGCAAGGGCAGGGCTGCCAACAGTGCCGTGACAGTCCAGGCTGAGGGAGGAGGTTCAGCCCAGGAAACACGTCTACCCTGGTGCTTACCTCAAGTCCCCGGCCGGCAGTGTGCCCTGCCCACCCCGGCAGGGCCCCTAAGCCATGGACCTGAACTTACCTGGCTTTCTGGGGCACCTCAACATTCAGGAGCCTCTCCAGATAACTGTGACCTGAGGAGAACAAAGGAACAAAAGGTGCCGTCAGAAACTGGCCGGGTGCTGACCACTGCTCCCTTTGGGAGACGCAGGGCGCCGCCATGTGCTGCACACTCCCCTCCACACTCACCCCAGCGCCCTCAGCGGACCCACTGGTCTATGTCGCCTACAATTGCCAACTCACGTGCCCTCTGAGGACACACCTCGGCTTCCTCGCTGGGTGAGAAGTAGCTCAGGAAGAGGAACAAAGTCTGACACAGCTCTTGGCTTCCAACTCCCAGCTCGGGGCCCGACTCAAGCAGCTTACTCATATTCAACAAATATTCACTGAGTGGCTGCTAAGTACTGGACCCCAGGCCAGGCCCCACGTGTGCAACATCAACAGAAACACTATCTGGTCTTCTAACAGTTATCAAATAATCCTACAAAGGACACTGTGGCACATGCAATGACAGAGAAGAGCAAAGGATTTTGAAAGCCTGCAGTGGAGGAAGCTAAGCTGACCTGGAGTACTCAATGTGAAGAAAAGAAAAGGGGAGTGAGAAAGAGAAGGAAGTCCAAGCCAGTGGTTATCAACGAGTATGCTCTAACCTCTCGATGTCCCCAAGGTCCTTTCAGGGACCATGAGGTCATAACCGTTTTCACCCCAATACTAAAGTGTTCTTTTCCTTTTCGTTGTGTTAACATCTGCCCTGACAGCATAAAAGTGACAGGGACTATGAAAGCTTACCACTTACCACTAGTCAAGGCCATGACATCAGACGCTAGCATTCTATCACAAACTCACAGTAAAGCACCGTCCAGCTTCACTTAGGAATGTCAGTACAGCCAGGTGTGGTGGTGCACGCTTGTGATCCCAGTTGGGATTACTTGGGAGGCTGAGACAGGAGGATCGCAGGTTCCCAGCCAGCCTTAGCTACTTAGTGACACCCTCTGCAACTTATCGAGACCCTGTTTAACAATAAAGAATAAAAAAATAGGGCTAGGAGTGTAAATCAGAGGTAGAATGCCCCTGGGTTCAATCCCCAATACTGCAAGAAAAAAAAAAAAAAGTTCCTAAATAAATTCCTACTTTTTTGTTCCTAAAAAAAAAAAGAAATGTGCCTTTTTAATATTATATAAAGAAGTGGTCAGGCATGGTGGCACACTCCTGTAATTCTAGAGCATGGGAGGCTGAGACAGGAGTATTGCTGGTTCAAGGCCAACCTCAACAACTAGTGAGGCCCTCAGCAACTTAGTGAGACCCTATTTCAAAATAAAAAATAAAAGCTGGGCGTGATGGCGCACACTTGTAATCCCAGAATTTGGGAGGCTGAGACTGGAGGATCCGGGTTCGTGGCCAGCCTCAGCTACCTAGTGAGGCACTCCGCAACTTAGTGAGACTCGGTTTCAAAATAAAGAATAAAAAAATAGGGCTAGGGGTATATCTCGGAGGTAGAATGGCCCTAAGTTCAATCCCCAGTACTGCAAAAAAATAAATAAATAAATAAAAAATAAAATAAAATAGGGCTAAGAGTATAGCTCAGAAGTAGAACACCTATGAGTTCAATCCCCAGTACCAAAAGAAAGTAGGGCGTAATGGTGCACACCTGTAACCTCAGGATTTGACAGGCAAGACAGAAGGATCACAGGTTTAGCCAGGTGTGGTGGCGCACGCTTGTAATCCCAGTACTTGGGAGGCTGAGACTAAGGATCTGGGTTGGCCGCCAGCCTCGGGTGCTTAGTGAGGCCCTGCGCAACTTAATGAGACCCTGTTTCAAAATAAAGAATAAAAAATAGGACTGGGAGTGTAGCTCGGAGGTAAAATGCCCCTGGGTGCAATCTCCAGTACCAAAAAAAAAAAAAAAAAAAATCAGGTTCCCAGCCAGCCTCAGCAACTTAGCAAGACAGCAACATAACAAGACTGTTTCAAAACAAAAATTAAAAAGGGCTAGGGGTGTGGCTCAGAGATAGAATGCCCCTGGGTTCAATCCCCAGTACCAAAAAAGAAAAAAGTACATGGAAGATGTGCATAGCTCAGTGAAATAAAAAATGCATGCAAAGTACATTGCAGACCAATGAGCAACCAACATGATTTCAGTTTCCAAACTTCAATGACCCTTCACGAAACTATCACTGGTTGCATTGGATGTAATAACAAAGAATGTGCACGATTATCTGGAAAAGCTATTAAGATACCCCTCTTTTTCAACTAGGCCTGTGTCAGACCAGGTTTTCTCCAGATACGTTAACTCAAGCAGCAAAGTGCAACAACAGACCAAATGCTGAACCTGGTTATCTTCTACTAGACATTAAAGAGGTCTGCAAGCCAGGCACGGTGGCACACATCTATAATCCCAGTACTTAGAAGGTTGAGATACGAGGATCAGAGGTTTGAGATCAGCATACAATAATTTAGCAAGACTCTTTCAAAATAGAAAATAAAAGGGGCTGGGATGTATCCTGAAGATAGAATGCCCCTGGTTCAATTCCCAGTATCACAGAGAGAGAGAGAGAGAGAGAGAGAAGATCAATACATGGGTTGCATTAAACTGAAGAGCTTCTGTGCAGCAAAGGAAAATTATAAGAACTCAACAGAGAGCCAACAAAATGGGAGAAAATTTTTACTAACTACTCCTCCAATAGAGGAGTATTCTGTATATCTAGACTAAACAGAGAACTCAACTCACCTCTAAGAAAACAAATAACCCAATCAAAAAATGGGCAAGTAATCTAAATAGACACTTCACAAACAACACATGAGGAAATGTTCAACATCATTAGCAATCAAAGAGATGCAAATCAAAACTACCTTGAGATTTCACCTAACCCCAATTAGAATGGCAATCATCAAAAACACGAACAACAACAAATGCTGGAGAGGGTGTGGAGAAGTGGGAACCCTAATACATTGTTGGCGGGATTGCAAACTAGTGCAACCACTGTGGAAAACAGTATGGAGGATCCTCAGACGAATGGGAATGAACCTACCATATGATCCAGCAATACCACTTCTGGGTATCTACCCAAAAGTGTAGATAAAAAAACAAACTATCAGACCAACGCATGCGTATCTACGTTTATAGCCACACAATTCACAATTGTCAAACTATGGAAGCAGCCAAGATGTCCATCAACAGATGAATGGATTACAAAACTATGGGATATGTACACAATGGAATTTTACTCAGCCATAAAGAAGAACAAAATCATGTCATTTGCAGAGAAATGGATGGAACTGGAAAACATTATGCTAAGTGAGATTAATCAGTCACAAAAAGTAAAAAATTGTATGCTCTCCCTAATATGCAGAAGCTAAGGAGAAAATGAGTCTTAGGGACTCCAGATGAAGGAGAAACCTAGATGAGCAAAGAAGATGACGTAACTGCAGGCCAAGGGGAGAGAGGGAGGAAAACACCCTAATGCACATGATGTACAATCACAAATATATCTAAGTCAAGCACTAAAAGGAACATGAGAAGGAGGCAGGGGGGAGGGAATGGGGCAGGAAACGGGGAAGGGTTAAATGAGAGATATGTTCATGTATGCATGTACCAGCATATACCTAATAAACATGTATGATTACAAAGCACCAATAAAAAAAAATTAAAAAAAAAAAAAAAAGAGAGAGAGAGAATCTTTAAAGTGTAGAATAAGGCCAGTTTCCTCTCTGTGTGTATGGGGATGGGGGGGTGCTATACTGGAAAACAAACCCGGAGCCTCTACCACTGAGTCACACTCCATTCTTTATTTTTTTATTTTGAAACAGGGTCTGGCTAAGTTCCTGCGGGGACCTCTCCTTTTGGGGTGTTGTAGCCAAATTGGGGAAACAGGAAGGACAGCTCCAGAGCAAGACGGGCAGCATGGGTAGTGACCACTCCCACTGGAGAGGCCTGTGGCCTAAGGCAGGGCTCGCTCATCTCCCCACACCCCTCCATCCCGGCTCCATCCTCCCAGATGAGAGGGCAGAAGAGTGAGGAGGAGCCCACGGGGCCACATGACTATTCCACCAGCACAGGACTTCTTAAAATGTTAAGGGTCCCCTGCCTGCCATTCTGGCCTCAGAGCAGGCAAGGAGGCGGCCTAAGACCTGGCAGAAGTCCGAGCGGCTATTCCCCAATGCAGAGCTGACCAGGTAGCTTCAATGAGAAGCTATAGAGCAGGACCCTCTAGAAACCCTGCAAGAGTGGTCCCTGTCCGCTGTCTGTCTGTCTGAGAACCTGCCTGCCTGTCAGCTCCCTCCAAGCAGATGTGCACAGGCCAGGAGGGCAGAAGCTCCAGGCCCCAGTGCTCCACACTGGCTTTCCAAGATCCCCCGTGCCTGCCCTCTACTGCCAATCTCCTTTTCCTGTCTCCTTTCTTCTCCACTCCCCTGCAGCAGGTCTTCCTTCCCTTCTAAAATGAATGAGTTACACTCAAATCCTGTGCCTAAGTCTGCTTCATGGAAAACACAAACCAAGATGCCACGTGAGTTGCCCACCCAGCCACACCCTGGAGCCCGAACGCAGGAAGACACCCAGGAAGCTTCTGCTTCCCCCTCACAGCCCATACCAGGCCACCCTGGCAGCTCTGGCCACATCTACACCGAGTTTCGGTCTTCCCGGGGGTTTGACTTATTTAAATGAGTTCTATTGAGCATATACCACACCCAAGCACAGGGAAGGGTTCTCTACCCACATTCAAAGCAGGCCCCATCACCATTTCACAGACGGAGAAGTTGAGGTGGAAAAGAGGAGTATACTCAAGGTCGCTCAGGGTCTCTGCAGGAGCTCCAGGTCCCAATCTCCTCTGCTCCCTCACACCTGTAATCCTAGTACTTGGGAGGCTGAGACAGGAGGATCACAGTACAATCTCAGCAAGTAGAGAAACATCAATCTAGCAAGACCCTGTTTCAAAATAAAAATAAAATGGGGCTGGGGTGTAGCTCAAAGGTAGAATGCTCTTGGGTTCAATCTCCAGTACCACAAAATAAATAATAAAAAAAATAAGGGAGATGAGCAGCGGGCTTGGAGTCAGACAGACTCAGTCACAGGGCAGTCAACTCAAGAAGCCCACCTGAAGCTAGGCGTGACGGCACATGTTTGTAATCTCAGTACTTGGGAGGCTGAGACCAGAGGATCCAGGTTCATGGTCAGCCTCAGCTACTTATCAAGGCCCTCCACAACTTAGTGAGACCCTATTTCAAAATAAAAAAAAAATGGGACCGAGGGTGTAGCTCAGAGGTAGAATGCCCCTGGGTTCAATCCCCAGTACTGCCAAAAAAAAAAAAAAAAAAAAAAGAAGCCCACCTGTGAGCAGGGAAGGAGGGTGAAGAGTAATTAAAAGTCCTTAAGAACTGCAGGTCTGCCAGGTATGGTGGTACACAACCATAATCCCAGTATTTGGGAGACTGAGACAGGAGGATCACAGGTTTGAGAATAGCCTCAGCAACACAGTGAGACTCTCAGCAACCTCACCAAGACCCTGTTTCAAAACAAAACATTAAAAGGGCTGTGGCTGTAACTTGGAGGTGGAATGTCCCCGAGTTCAATCCCCAGTACCACCAAAAATAAAAACAGAACTGCAAATCTGGTGTCTGATCCCAAAGCATGAAAGGGCCTCTAGAGTCTCTCTTCCTACAGCTCCAGCCTTACCCAGTAATCCCAGTACTTAGAGGACAGCCTCAGCAAGTGGTAAGACTCTCATCAACCAGTTTCAAAATAAAAATAAAATACAGCCAGGGGTGTAGCTTGGAGGTAGAGTTCTCCTGGGCTCAATCCCCAGGGACCATCCCGCACCTTGTCCCCCCACTCACAGATGATTCGGGCAGAGGCAGCTGGCTCTTTGGCGTCCTTTTTGGCCATCCTTCTGCTTGACCTGCGACTGGTGTCTTCCTGTCTGGTCACCATGGAGTACTCCTGGGCCAGCGTGTCTTGGGGATCCGGAGAAGATGGGGCAATCAGGCTGCGTCGCACTGACCGAATGTCCCCACGGGAGCCCGTGGGCGTAGAGAAGTTGTCCGGCAGGATGGGGGCCAGCACCCGCTCTCTCCATGGAGAGTCTGGGGAGCCAGGCAAGTCCCTCGGGCCTGGGGAGGCCTGTGCAATCTTGAGCTTGGAGGCAGACCGCCCTGTCCCAGCCCCTCGACTCTTGGGGTCCTGAGGGGTAGCCAACAAGGAGCTGACTGCGACAGAGTCCTGTCTCCCAGCCTCTGACTTCTTGGGGGTTAATTTTTCTTCTGATGTCGGGGTATCCTGGGAAGCCGGAGCCCTGGCTGGAGCTGGAGTTGGGGAGGGAGCCGGTGACAGGCCCTGGGCAGCCGTGAGCTGGATGAGGCGCTGCTCGGCACTCCGGCGCTCCTCGACACCTATCTCCACCATGGGCTTCTTGGTCAGCACTGTGGGAGAGCCAGGGGTGGGCAAAGGAGCAGCCGAGGCCACAGAGGCTGCTGCAGCTGCGGCCGCAGCACGAGTCACCCGCCGCAGCACCGGGGAGCCATTGTCCCCCACCACCGTGGCCAGCTTCTCCCCCTTGTCCTTGCTGCGGAGGTGCCGGGAGCTCCGCTGGCTGCTCCGGGTCTTTCTGCGGGATAACCTGATGAAGACAGAGAAGAGACTGAGAGCCCAGCAGGGTAGTGCAGCACCCCCAAAATCAAACTCCCCAGGAGCCGCCAACTTGGCTGAAGTGTGAATCAGAGGGCTTGGAGGCAAAAGATTGGGGTGCCCTGCAGGCTCTGCCACCTCTAGCCATTAGACCCCAGCTGCTCCCTTTCTGAGCCTCAGTCTCCCTAAACATGAGCTGGAGACAACGCCCCAGTTTTTACAGAATTTAACAGACTGGACTCATTCAAAGCTCCTGCTGACTGAGGTCTCACTGGGCCAAGCACCCTGCTACAAACTACACACATGCTCTCAATCTGCACAATGGCTCTAAGGTAGGCACCAGTATTCCAACTTTAGGGGATGAGGAAACAGGGTCAGAGAGGTGAAAGTTTAACCCAAGGACATACAACTGCTAAGGTGCAGGCTGGAGTTTATACTCAAGACTGCTTGACTCTAAGACCTGGCTTCTTCACTCCCATACTCTGCAAGTCCTCATCATTTCTGTGGGAAATAACAAGCACAGCGTAAAGTTGGGGACCAGTCCCCTGGTCCCCACCTCACCAGACAGAAGGTCAGCTTCTCTTTCTTCTCCCAATCTGGAAATCCTTCCCCTCTTCCAAGGCCCAGTTCAAACGCTCCCCACCTCCAACACATGCACTCTGAACTCCATGGTGCTGGCTAACGCTCAGTGTCCCGTGACACCTCAGCACCAGGTACCCACACCTGCTGCTCCTGTGAACACCTCCAGTAAGAGCAAACTCTCCCAGAAGACATCAAGCCTCTGCAAAGAATGCCTGCCCAGCTCCCTGGCCCCTCCTACCTTTTCCTGATGGGGTCTCTGTTTTCATCCTGAATAGTAGAAACCCGTCTCTTCTTCCGTCGGTTCTTCTGAGAAGGCGTTTTGGGCATCAGCTCCGGTTCTTTGCTGAATTCTCTGTTTGATTCAAGGAGAGTGTCACTTGAGGCTTCCTAGGAACTACCTGCCCCTCTCCTACTGGCCTGTCCTCCTATCATTTCCCAGCAGTGACGGGTAAAGCAAGGGTTACCAGCCCCAAGCAACTGACCAACGCCATGTGCAAGTCACCTGCCGAGCACTCAGGGCTTCCTCCTGGAGACAGACATGGCAGGGAAGCAAGTTCCCACACCCCGAGAGGTCCAGCCCCACCAACTAGGGTAAGCCGGGCAGGGGCTCAACCTCTCCTCCCCCTGCCCACTCTAGGTGGGCCCCCAGCACACTGGGCCCTCAGGAAGGAGCCCTGATAGGCTGTCTGTGTGGCCTGTCTGATGGGAAAGCTATATCCTCAGAGCCACAGTAGCCCTGGCAGCCCCTCCCCCCTCCACCACCAACAGCACGACCCTTTCTTCACCTGGTGAACATGCGCTCAGCCTCCTCCTCAATCTCCTCGAGCCACACCAAGTCCTTATTGTCCACATTGCAGACAAAGTCCATGAGCTTCTGGTCACACAGCTCCAGCAAGTGAATGGGCCCTGGGGCTGTCGTCCCCATGGTGGCTCTGCCTGGTGAAGGCAGGAACAAGATGCACAAGGGTTCAGGGCTGGGGACCGGAACTCTCTCCAGAGGCAGAGTCTGCCAGGCCATCTACCTCCAAATCACCACAAAACACCCAGTACCTGAACCAGAGCCCTCCCTACATGCAATCCCTCCCCAGATGCAGAATGCCAAATGTCAATCCAGAGGCCCCATTTCTACAAAAAGAAGAGCCTTTCTATTCATACACTTCCAACACCCCCACACAGACACAGATACACACACTCACAAAGCAAGGCTGTCCCAGTAAGCCTGCACTTCCCAACCAGTTCTGATTATGAACCTTATAAATCTTTTTTTTTTTTTTTTGGTCTTAAGATGACAAGGTACTGCCACCTCCCTTCCTGGATCAGAGAGAAACAGCATCCACCCCAGTACCCCCTCTCCCTGCCCACATAGACCTGCTCTCACTCTCCTGCAGGCCCTCCTCATACTGTTCATGGGGGGGGGTTAAGTAAGGGCTAAGACAAAGCCACCGTGTGTTACACATGGGTTGACCCCAGACATCATATCTAGCTGCCTCTTTTAAGAGGTCAGTGAATGGATGGGGTCAGCGTTCCACAGGAGTATGTAAAGTAGGGATGGAGAGATGCCACGTCTAAGGGGTCCCAGCAACTCTCCCTAGAGCTGAAATGCCCTATAAATGAATGAGGGAACATGAGAGGAGCAGATAAGTGATGGCTTGCTTTCAAGAAAATTTGGTCTACAAACATCAGGTAAAAGAAAACACAAAGTCAGTTTTTCCTTACTTTCTTAAAAAACTAGGAGATAGGGTATCCTCCTTAGGACTTGGTTATAAAACCAGCACACAAGTCTTAAGCTAGGAAGAGGTATTCTACTACAGTCGTAGCAGTGGCTCGATAAATACCCCACTGGTGAGTGAATGAAAGGATGAATGAGTGGTGATAGCCAGGAGCCATAACAAGCTGCATGCCTCACGGCATGGCATTGACTCACCATCCTGATTTAGACCTTCAAAACCAAGACTGTGCACAACTCAGTCTCCTACCTAGGACAAAAAAGGTCTGGAAGGAGGGCCTAGATTGCTGACCCTTTGATCCTTTTGAAACTTAACACCAGGTCAGATGGCAGTCTCAGGAGACTTCTTTGGGCCAGAGTTAGGGGACACACTTTTGACTTTGTTCTGAACAAGCTCTGCCCTCCATCTGGAACAGTCTGTCTCCAATTTTGTACAGCTTCATCACTTGACTCTCCAATCCTCAAGGAAGTCCTGACCACCGATCTAAAGTAACCCACAGCCACAATTTCATCTGTTGATTTTACTTCTCTGTAGCATTTGAGTGATTGTTTATATTTGCTTACTGTCTTGTCTTTGCCCACTAAACATTGCTCCCTAAGGGCA